>JAKKZN010000010.1:61435-75908 GCA_033441825.1 Pangasius elongatus
ACAACATTACTACATCTCCATTACAGCATTACTACAACATTACTACATCTCCATTACAACATTACTACAACAGTGACGGAGTGGTGGAGCGATGAAACTGTGGAAGTCATACACACACACACACACACACACACACACACACACACACACACACAACACATATTCCATAACACACACACTCAGTAACAAACTCAATAATGCAAGCACATTCACACACTCAGTAAAACACGCACACACAATAACGCATACTCCATAACACATGCACACACTCAATAACAAACAAACACACACACACACACACACACACACATACACTATAACACACACACACACACACAGTCAGTAACACACTCAATAACTCACACAGTGACTGACACACACACACACACACACACACACACACACACACACACACACACACACACAGTGACACACACTCAGCTTCGCCAGGAACTGTTTACTGTTTCTACCACAGAACAATGACATTCCACTGTGTGTGTGTGTTATTGAGTGTGTTTTATTGTGTGTGTGTGTTATTGAGTGTGTGTGTGTGTGTTATTGTGTGTGTGTGTTAATCCCATTACCATAAGAATGGGATGAAGGGGTTGAAGCTGTTTTTGGGTCGTTCGGGATGAAATTCCTCTCTCGGCTCTTCAGCTTTCCAGGCGTTTTCCCCAGCAGGTTTCAGAGAGTAACAGAAGGATGATTTACTTGAGTTTTTACTTCTGACTTTGAGTTCGAGTAGCGTACTCCACACCACAGCCCAGAGCGGTGAGCAGAGCAGTGTGTTACGGCCGGAGCCTGCGGGAAGTGTGTGTTAATGCTGAATCAGTGCAAATTTAGCAGAAGTGTAAAAGTGAAGTTGCTGCAGATCGACTGACTAACAGCAGTAACGTGTTACAGTAACGATATTAACATCATTCAGTTCAATTCAATTTTATTTATTAAGCGCTTTTAACAATGGACATGAGGAAGAAACTTCGAGAGGAAACGGACTCAGGAATTAGAGTTTTAGGTGATTCCTAAAAATAATTAATAATCTTTACGACTTACTGAGTCACAGATATATTTCTTCCTCCCCTTTCCTCAGCTGTACAGAGAATGCTGAGAGAAGTGCAATAAAAACCACTTTAAGACAAGTGCTCTTGTGCTATCGGCTTAGCCGAGGATTGTAGCTTCCTAACTTAAAATATTCTGGGCAGCGAGTTTATCCTGGACTCATAACGCTAAACTACACTGGTGCAGATTGGAAGCAAATTCCTGTCAGACTTCATCCCTTCCAGCTCTGAGGTCCTCAGGTCTGCCCCCACGCCGGGGAGGACACGTCACACCCAGTGGACTAATTCCACATTAAAAATTTGGACACAATTGTGCCAGCATTTTAAACTTTATGATACGTCATTACATGGACCTTTGCTCACTATTCACATGTTTACGCTTTTCAAGGTCGACTCTGCTTTTAGTTTCTAAAATACATTTCATACTTTAGAAACGTTTTAAATCGGCTTTTCTCTTCACTTTTACTTGCCCTGTAAGTCACTTCATTATTTTCAGGCTTGCAGCTTCGTCAGAACTCGCTGTTCATCATTTTGGCATTAACCTTCTCGGGATTTAGTGTTGGAAAGACCACAGAGTTTTACAGGACTTGTCTCTAAACTATATAAGCTTGTACTAACACCTGGGGATTGTCCCACTATTAAAATCAGATCTTTGTGGAAAATAAGATGGGAATTAAATTCCAAGATCCCTGGCAGGGAAAAAGTTCTATATTATATTTAAAGTTAACCACTTGTGTTCTTGTGCCTGCATTAAACTCATACAATTTAAAGTTCTACACAGAATGAATTTGAATGCAGGACAGATTCCTCCCCAAGATAAATCTCACCTGTGACTGGTGATCAGTCGCTCCAGCCGACCTCACGCACGTGTTCTGGTCCTGCGCAGAACTTACAACATGCTGCTCAAGCTGTTTAAAGCCATGAGTGTATCCTTAGGGATTGACGTAGCCCCGTGTCGCTTAGTTCAGTGTTCCATCAAACCATCAGAATTTACCCAACAACAAATTAACCCTTTTATCTTTTACATCTCTGACAGCTCAGAGGCGCTTACTTTTATACTTTTATACTTTTATGTTCATAAAAGTGATAGAAATGTTAATGTCATGTAATAAAAAGCTACAAAGCTTTACAGGTTTTTATTACAAACGTTTGACTTAATGTTAGTTTATTTAGAGTCTCACGGGGTGTTGAAGATGAATCATTCACACTGACGGGGTTCAGCTGAAATCCCAGATCTACGTGATTCTTATGTGTCATGCTGAGGGGAATGTTAGCATGTGATAAATTAGCATTAACGTGTTTAAATGGAGTTTCTCAGGATGTGTAACGTGCTGTGATCTGATCTCTCCTCAGAGAGCTGCTAGAGATGACCTGCCGGTTAGCCAACACGCTAAAGAGCCATGGCGTGAGGAAAGGAGACCGCGTGGCCATCTACATGCCCGTGTGTCCCACGGCGGTGGCGGCCATGTTGGCGTGTGCGAGGATCGGAGCTGTTCACACCGTAGTGTTCGCTGGATTCAGCTCCGACGCCCTGGCAGGCAGGATTCAGGACGGTGAGGACACGGGGAGCAGGACGAGGGACGAATCAGACACTCCACATGGATCTTACCGTCATACTGCGGTCTTCTGTTGCCTGTTATATATTTATAAATATTCAGGGAGACACGTGTGTTCATGTTTTCACAACTAAAAATGTTGCACCAAAGTTGTAGGAACGTTAACGTTAATCTATAATTCACACTGATTGCGTGTGGAACGGGGAACGTTGGCGTAACGTTACAACAGAAACCGTACAGAACGTTCTGGCAAAGTAGTTTAATGCAATTAAAAACTTCAGCAAAGTCAGAAAAGTAAAAAAAATGAAATCCAGGTCTCTGGAAAGGTTTGAAACCCTCGGTGCGATTGTTGTGAATATAATGAGTCAGAGTTTTTACACACATCTCCATGTCTGCGTTATATCTGCGTGTGTTTCTGTCCCGTAAAAGAATCTTTATAGTTTTTTATATTAACTGACCTTGTAGCTTTGATAAGGAAAGTCACACAGCAGCTGTTCACTCCACTCTCTGTCCTCTGCATGTGAATATTTAACCCTGAGATTGAGTTTAAGGTGGAAAGGATAAACACACACACCTCCTACACTCTGTGTGTGTGTGTGTGTGTGTGTGTGTGTGTGTGTGTGTGTGTGTGTGTGTGTGTCCACTCTCAGCGAGATTACATTAGAAATGACTTTATGAAGTACAGTTTCCATACACACAGTAAGATTTCACTCAGGAATTGTTACTGACACTCTGAGGGATGATCACTGGATTAGATTTGGGACGTAGCCGATGGTGTTCACTAAACAGCTAGCACAGAAACTCCTCCTAAATAGTGCACATCACCTCAATCAGCTTTTACTAATTTTATTCAGAATCTGCTCACTAACTACAGGAGGAAAAATAACTTAACGAGGATGATGTGATGAAGCGGAGTCACTGTTCCTCCCCGAAGCTGACTGTTTTCCTCTAACAGCACGCGATTTATCTCTTTTTATTATACCAAAGCAATTTACCATCAATTACAGTTTTTATTTACTAAAAAAACGACATGTTGTATTTTTATCTGTTTATAGTTACATTTAATTTCAAAGAAATGAGTCAGTTCCTGTTGTCGCTTACGTTATAGCAGCTATAAACACTCGTTCCCTCAGCAGCGTCTCTTTATTCTCTCTCTCCAAGTTAATAAGAAAATAATCGCAGCTTGTTCCGCACGTTACTGAGAAACCGCAAAGAAGCGTAAACTCCTCTGTCCTGAAGACGTCAGAGAGCTTACAGCTACAGCTTCACCTCTGACTGTTACAGAGCGCTGACACTGGAGACTCCTTCCATACATGTTACATCAACACGTTTCTCCTCACAGAAAACTTCACCATATCAACTATTACACACGTCTTTTTTTTATCCTTTGTCTGTTTTTAAACAGTGAGTGTGTGTTAAATATTAAATCTCACTAAAGATGTGTGGACTGGAGAAAATCTAAAACTGTGAGAAATCGAATATTATTGATGAGTTTAATAACGTTTCTGTTTACATGTGATTAAATAAAGTTAATTAAGCAGTTCTGCTTTCAATACTCAGTTATAACAGTATAATAATACCTGATATTCTCTCTCTGTCTCACACACACACACACACACACACACACAGCTGAGTGTAAGGTGGTGATCACGTGTAATCAGGGTGTGAGAGGTGGACGTGTGATCAATCTGAAGAAGACAGTGGACGTGGCAGTGAAGTCCTGTCCCTCAGTGAAGAGTGTCCTCGTGGCTCACAGAACCAATCACGGCGTGGCGATGGGGGAACTGGACACGCCCCTGGAGGAGGTGAGGGCGGAGCTTGTTAAGCAGACACACGCGTGTCAGAATAAATTTCACTGTTTAAATACTGTCTAAATGTAATATTTATATATTTAAAGACATTTTAATGTTTAAGATTTCAGATGCCAATTTTATTCACTAAATCTATCAAAACATGTTTTCTAAACTTTTCTTTAAAAGAAATCACTAAATGTGTTAAACATTTTTTTAATTATTTTAATAAGTATATAAAAAAAAATGTATGTTTTATAAAAGTCCTTTGTTCCATCAGGCTGTCATTAGAGGAGTTCTTTTAGGCACATAGTGCACTATTTATAATATTTATTATCCCCATGTTAATATTCACTCTCGCATTACTATTATTATTATTATTATTATTATTATTATTATTATTATTATAATACACAGCATTTACACGAGTGTGTTTAACGTGGTGTCCCAGGCGATGGCGAGGGAATCGCCTGTGTGTCCTCCGGAGCCCATGGACAGTGAGGACATGTTGTTTCTGCTCTACACGTCGGGCAGCACGGGGAAACCTAAAGGCATCATACACACTCAGGCTGGATACCTGCTGTACACGGGTCTCACACACCAGGTGATGGCTGACACACACACACACACACACCTCACACACGCATCACACTGGAGATCTGCTACGTAAATACATCACACTCAGAAAACCTGGCTTTGGTTTCTGCAGGTCTCCTCAGCTCAGGTTTGAGTCCAAACAAACTGTAAACGCTAAGTTCTTCATGATGCAGAACATTTTCCACTTTACAGAACGTCTACACTCCATCAGCACTGCAGACTCTCAGTCAGTGACTTTATTCAAAAAGTCACGTCAGTATTTATGTGAGGAAAGTTCGTGGTATTCAGAGCCGGGTTACGCAGCTGCTTCAGTGGATGAATTTCTTGAGTAGAAGCTTCTGAGTTTTTTTCAGTAGCATCTAGACCATTTTACACACAAACACTCTTCTTTAAACCTGAAGTAACTCAGGGTAACTGTTGTATAATTTCTGAATAGTCAGTAGTTACATCACAGGTCTGAATCCTGATGTGAGTAATTTCAGTAATAAATCCTCACTGAGCCCTCAACACCACTGTCTCTGTCTCCGAACTGGAGATCATGTGACTTTTCACAACTGGAGTCATTCTGCTGTACTCATTTCTGCACAGATGATGAAGAGAATGAAAAAGTGATGAAGGAGAGATCAGACATGAAGGAGAGATCAGACATGAAGGAGAGATCAGGCATGAAGGAGAGATCAGACAGCAAATTAAGCTTTATGTCTTTGGTAGATTTTTATCATTCGCCAGAGGCGTGTGTTACTTTTCACTTTTTCTCTCGTGTCTCCACAAACAATGAGAATTATTTCTGTAAGTTTAAATGCACTGGAATCAGAGCAAGAAGAACTCTAAAATCACCTCGTGTGCCTCCTGTGTTTTTAGTAAATAGTTGAGTCATGACGTGAACACGTGACTGAATGCTACGCTCCATGACCAGTTTAACTGAGCGTGTGTTTGTGGTTAAAACCACACGACCGCTAAAATCCCAGAACTCAGGAACCTGCAGAACTCGACAGCAGACTTTCTGCTGAATCTGCGCTTCTATAAAATCTCCCCGCGTCTCAGTTTCAGCGCTTTGCTAATCTCAGTCCAAACCTCTGAGTCTGAGATTAGATCCGGTGTCAGATCGTTCTGTCAGTGGAAGGTCCTCACATCGTGTGTGTGTGTGTGTGTGTGCTCCTGAAAGTTGACCGTTTGTCACCTCCACATGTGAGCAGTGTGTAAAGAATAGTGTTTAATCAGGCGGGAGGAGATAAAACACACTCTCGTTTCTATAGTAACACCCTTTCAGGTCCTCTGTAACTTTATTTTTCAGTCTTTAACCCTGTATCTCCTGTTTAACTCTATACTTCTGTGTTTAACTCTATACTTCTGTGTTTAACTCTACATTTCTGTGTTTAACTCTATACTTTGTGTTTAGCTCTATACTTTGTGTTTAGCTCTATACTTCTGTTTAACTCTATACTTTGTGTTTAACTCTATACTTCGGTGTTTAACTCTATACTTTGTGTTTAACTCTATACTTCGGTGTTTAACTCTATACTTAGGTGTTTAACTCTATATTTCTGTGTTTAACTCTATACTTTGGTGTTTAGCTCTATACTTTGTGTTTAACTCTATACTTTGGTGTTTAGCTCTATACTTTGTGTTTAACTCTATACTTTGGTGTTTAACTCTATNGTGTTTAACTCTATACTTCTGTGTTTAACTCTATACTTTGGTGTTTAACTCTATACTTTGTGTTCAACTCTATATATCAGTGTTTAATCCTCACTCTGTAATGCTGTGTTTGTTGATTCAGGTTGTGTTTAAGGAAATGTTTTATTGCCTCACTGTGTGAGTACCATTCAGACAGGATTAGTTTTACGTACACACGTGTGTGTGTGTGTGTGTGTGTGTGTGTTCATAATGTTGACGGAGGACGTGTGTTTGTGTGTGTGTGTGTGTGTGTGTTCAGTAATGTTGACGGAGGACGTGTGTGTGTGTGTGTGTGTTCAGTAATGTTGATGGAGGACGTGTGTGTGTGTGTGTGTGTGTGTGTGTGTGTGATTAATATTTCAGTACGTGTTTGATCACTGTCCCGGTGACGTGTTCGGCTGTGTTGCTGATATCGGATGGATCACTGGTCACAGCTACGTGGTGTACGGACCGCTCGCTAATGGAGGAAGTACCGTGCTGTTCGAGAGCACACCTGTGTATCCAGATCCAGGTAACACACACACACACACACACACACACACACACACACACACACACACACACACAGACACAGAGATGCTGTATATATTATTAGTAAAGTACACTACAGTTACTTTCTGGATCAGTCAGGTCCATAAGTATTTGGACATTGACAGAGTTATTGTTATGTTGTTTACTACAGTATATTGGAGTTAATTAAATAATTTAATAATGAATATGAGCTTAGAGTGCAGACTTTCAGCTTGTTTATCAACAGCACATGCTGCATAAACTCAGGAACTATTTCCAGGTGCTGTTCACCTGATCCAGTATTCTTAAGGGTAAGGAGTTTCTCTATAGAGAATTCAGCAGCATCGTTGTTGTACCTATGTGTATACCACTATAGAGAGACAGTAAGCTAGCGCTAAAAACATTAGCCACAGCCATTAAACATGAAGAGCAGCACCCAGGAGTTTTATCAGCATGTGTCCTGCCTGACAAGGGGAGAAAATATATTGGACCATGTTTACAAAAGCCTTCAGAACACTTCCACTACCACCTGCCACACAGAGCAGCTCCTGAATCCCATCAAACCTACTGAGAGGACGGTGCACGGATATGCAGCATCAGACACAGGATACAGGAGGAAATGTTTCAGTGATGTTGTAGTCTCAAAAACAATCAGAACACTCCCAAACCAACAAGCGTGGATGAACAGAGGGGTGAGTGTCCTGCTGAAAGCCTGTGATGCAGCTCATAAAGCTGGTGACAAGGTGGCACTGAGATCAGCCAGGAACAAGCTGAAGGCTGGCACCAAGCCTGCTAAAAATAACTGCAGACTGAAAATAGACTCTCCTAACAACCACAATCCACAGAGAACGTGGCAGCAAATACAGGCAATTATTGACAATTAAAGCAAAGTCAACAATGCTACAGTCACTGATGCCTACCGGATGAGCTCAACACCACTTCAGAACCCACTACTCTGTACACCGTGCAAGGAGATGCCACCCCGGGCACCATACAGGACCAGGCACTATCACTGTGTTCAGATGAGGCAGGAAGAACACTGACGAGTGTACGTACACACAAAGCCACCGGACTGTACGGCATCCCTGACCATGTACTAAGAGATCTTCAATGTGTCCCTGACCCAGGCTACCGTCCCTACCTGCTTTAAAGCAACAACTATAATCCCAGTGCCAAAGACAGCCATCATCACAAGCCTGAATGACTACTGCGCAATTGTTCTTATGCTCAATATAATGAAATGCTTTGAGAAACTGGTCATGGCTCACATCCAGTCCAGCCTCCTGCCTGCACTAGTCAGGCCACATCAGTTTGTCCTCTGTGCAGAGGCAGTCTCTCTAAGCATCCACACAGCACCAACCCACCTGGACAAAAACGACACTCATGTCAGTATCCTGCTTCTGGACTTCAGTTCAGCATTTAATACCAGCATACTATCAAAACTGGTGTCAGCCTCAGGAATCAACAACACACTCTGCAGCTGGACTGTGGACTTTCTCACCACCAGACTGCAGACTAGGCAGCACACCTTCACTCCACCCACCCTAAGCACTGGAACTCCACAAGGCTGTGTCCTTTTGCCATTCCACAGCTCAAACGATATCATTACATTTGCAGATGACACTACACTCATCACAGGAATGATGAAGCTGCGTACAGGGAGGAAGTAGCTCTCCTCACTGCATGGAGGGATGACACGAGCCACTCTCTTTAAAGTCAGCAAAACAAAGGAGATCAATTTCCTTCATCAGAAGAGGGAGAGGAGAGCAAGCATACAGGACTCCACAGTGGAAGGAGTGAACAGTTTCAAATTCCTAGGACTACCCATCACAGATCATCTCACTTGGTCGGCCCACACTTACCATTTCATAAGAAAAGCCCACCAGCGCCCCATTTCCTAAAGAGACTGAGAAACGTCACCTTGTCTCCTTTGCTCCTAGTAATTCCAGGGAATACGAACCAGGTCCTCAAAACTAAAGAATAGTTTCCTCCCACAGGCAGTCAAGCAGCTCACACTGTGAAGAACACTCCTCCTACTCGTCCTCCTGACACAGCTACTTCCACACTGTAAATACCTGTCCTCCGACTGACTCTGTAAAACAGTAATACTGCACTGCCACTTTATATCTCCCATTCCTGATCTACCTGTTATTTATCTGCACTGTTTCATAATACTGTACATTGTTTACATTTGGCACAGCCACTTTAAACTCTTACATTAAATCTGTTCTGCACTCTATGGAAGGCCAAACACATGACCATCACACCTGATATACCATTCCAGATTTATTCCCCTGTGTTCGCTGTTATAATAAGCTCCACTCTTCTGCGAAGTCTTTCCACTAGATGTTGGAGCGTGGCTTTGGGGATTTAGAGCATTAGTGAGGTCAGGCGCTGATGTTGGGATGTCGAGGAAGTCTGGCACGCATTCAGCATTCCAGTTCATCCTAAAGGTGTTCAGTGGGGTTGAGGTCAGGGCTCTGTGCAGGACACTCGAGTTCTTCCACTCCAACTTTGGTAAACCGTGTGCTCATGGACTTTGCACGTGGGCATCGTCATACTGGAGCAGGTTTGGGCCTCTTAGTTCCAGTGAAGGGAAACTGTAATGCTACAGCACACAGAGACAATTGTGTGCATCATAATTTATTTTCAGCAAATAATTTAACAGTTTGGGGAAGAACCACACATGGGTGTGATGGTCAGGGGTGCACATACTTTGGGCCATGTAGTGTACCTAGACAGTGTGAATGACAATCATATTCCAGTAACCCTGGACTAGACATGCACACAGCCCTAAAACTGCTTCTTGTACTGCATTAACTGTTAAAACTGGTTAAAAAAACAAACAGTTAAAACTGTTAAAGCTCATAAAAAAGCTGTTAAAACAGTTTGTTACTGTTAGTGTTTTTTTTGTCTATGCTTCTTATCTAATGTTTTACGTTATTTTGCACTGACACATGTTATATGTTTACACATAAGGCTAGCTAAATTACATGATCATACTGTACACTCCTGTACATGTGTCATGACAATAAAGTTCAGTTGAATTGAACTTAATTGAATTTGAGGGTATTTATGTCCAAATCGGGTGAATGGTGTAGGAGTTACAGCATTTTTTACCTGTTAACCCCACCTCCTCTTAAAGGACCAAAGGTAATTGGACAAACTAAAATAATCATAAATTAAACTAATTTTTAATACTTGGTTACAAATCATTTGCAGTCACTGACTGCCTGAAGTCTGGAACCCACAGACACCACCAGATGCTTTTCTTCCCTGCTGAACCTCTGCCAGGTTCTTTCCTGCAGCTGTTTTCACTTCCTGCTTGTTCTCGGGGTGTTTTATCTTCGGTTTTGCCTTCAGCGAGTGAAATGCAGCTCAGTTGGATTCAGGTCAGGTGACTTGACTCGGCCGTTGCAGAACGTTCCACTTCTTTGCCTTGTGTTGGGTTGCTTTAGAAATACGCTTCAGGTCGTTGTCCATCTGCAGTGTGAAGCTCCATCCAGTCACTTTTTTAGCATTTGTGTGAATGTGAGCAGATAAGATCACTCTACACCTCAGAACTCATCCTGCTGCTTTCTCAGCAGTCACATCATCAATAAATACAAGAGAACCAGTTCCACTGGCAGCCGCCCTCGCCCACGCCCACGCCCTCGCCCGTGCCCTCACCCACGCCCGTGCCCTTGCCCACGCCCTCGCCCACGCCCTTACCCATGCCCACGCCCACGCCCTCACCCGCGCCCACGCCCTCACCCGCGCCCACGCCCATGCCCTCACCCGCACCCACGCTCTCACCCACGCCCTCGCCCTCACCCGCACCCTCGCCCACGCCCGTGCCCACGCCCTCGCCCACACCCACGCCCTCGCCCACGCCCTCGCCCACACCCATGCCCTCGCCCTTGCCCTCGCCCACGCCCACGCCCACGCCCAAGTCTACCCAATCTGTCCATCAATCTGTCCATCAATCTGTCCATAGGATGTTGTTTCAGAACTGTAGGGTGTTTTTTTTTTTTTTTTTTATGTTTTTGGCAAACTGATCTGGTCTTCCTGTTTTTGAGGCTTACTAATGGTTACATCTTGTGGTTAAGTCCTCTGTTTTTCTTCTGGTGAAGTCTTCTCTTGATTGTTGACTTTGCCACAGATACACTGACCTCCTGGAGGATGTTCTTCATATGGCCAGCTGTTGGGAAGGAGTTTTTCTTTTCATCCACCACAACTGTTTTCTGTGGTTTTCTGGGCCTTTTGGTGTTCCTGAGCTCAACAGTGCATTCTTTCAACAATGCTGATTTGGCCACGTCTGTGTTTTTTTTTTTTTTTTTTTTTTTAATCACCCTAATGATGGCTTGCTTCACGGGCAACGTCTTTGGACTTCATGTTGAGAGTTAACAGCAACAGATTCCAAATGCAAATGCCACACTAGATCTTTTATCTGCTTACCTGTAAGTGAAATAATGAGGGAATACACATCTGGCCGTGAAACAGCTGAGCAGTCAATTGTCCAAACACTTTTGGTCCTGTAAAATGGGGGACCACATATAAAGAGTGCTGTAATCCTACACCTTTCACCTGATCTGGATGTAAATATCCTCAAATTAAAGCTGATCATCTGCACTTTTATATTCTCATATTCATTAGTTAATTTTAACTGCTGTATGTGGAGATAAATGTGGAGATAAATCTCTGCTCTGAGGTTAATAACACTGAGGGCTTCTCGTTTTACTACACCACATCGCTGAGGTTTTATAGACGTAACTGCCTTAGGTTTATAAAATACACAATTCAAAGCCACACCCACTTCAGGAGTATTTCATTTATAACAGCAATTCTGTGCTATTATTTAAAAGTACAACAACAAACAAAACTTTATATGAAATATGCACTAATACATTCAAATACCCTGTTTATTTATTTTATTATATTATTGCTTTTTAGATATTTTTGCACAAAAAACGCAGCTTTTTTTTTAAAGCAGCATTAATAATGATGTCAGGGAAAGGTCGACATAGTAAGACAAACTTGTCACACACACACACACACACACACACACACACACACACACACACACACACACACCACAGCTCTCAGCCCTGTCAGTGTGTTCAGTAATGTAATGTTAATGACACTAATTTAACTCCTTTAATCGCTCGATTTTATTTTGCAGCAGTAAAGTCAGGAAAGTTACAGTGTGTTATCTGATTAGGATGTTATCTGCTTTCATCTTATCCACATCACTGACGTTCCTCTGACGTAAAGAAGATAAAACCACATTAACATGCCTGCTGGAGGTCATACAGCTCGCCGTGACCTGGGAGTTAAACACCGCAGAATATTTATATAATAAAGATGAACTTTACAGCAGACTAAAACAGCTCTCAGGATTAAACTGTGCTGATTAAAGACAACTTCATCGAGCTCCATCGAGCTTCATCGAGCTTCATCGAGCTGATCTACGATCAGATTTTAACGTTTAAGCTCGCTGTGTGAAATCGCAAACACATTTACACTTAATCAGATCACACATTTCAAACACACACCACACTTCAGCTGCTTTTACCGTGTAATGATCACCAGCCAGATATTTTCAGCATATGTGTGTGTGTGTGTGTGTGTGTGTGTGTGTGTGTGTAGGTCGGTACTGGGAGACGGTACAGCGGTTGAGGATTAATCAGTTTTATGCTGCTCCCACGGCTCTCAGGCTGCTGCTGAAGTACGAGGAGAGCTGGGTGAAGAAGTACGACCGCTCATCACTCAGAACCCTCGGCTCAGGTGAGTGTGTGTGTGAGTGTGTGTGTGAGTGTGTGTGTGAGTGTGTGTGTGAGTGAGTGTGTGTGTGTGTGTGTGTGTGTGTGTGAGTGTGTGTGTACGACTGCTCATCGTTGAGAAACCTTGTGTAACTTATTCATAAGCTAGGTGAAAATCATGCTGCGTTTGAGGTGAAGTTGCAGATTGTAAGTCTCCGCCTCCAACAGCTAAAAACCACCGAAAACGTCTCTCAGCCTTTCAGCTCATCAGCTTGGGGTCGTTTTCTCAACCACCGATTCCTTCCCCGTTTACAAAGCAACATGGCCGCTCGCACTGTGAACAGTGTAAAGTCCCAGTTCCTTACTTTTGAATGAGTTTATAACAGTATTGGCTTTAGATCAGTACACACACACACACACACACACACAGAGAACTCGATTAAATTTATAACACTGACTGTAATAATCACTGTTCTGAGAAGCTAATCATCGACATTAGAGTGATCACTAACGTTAGCCGGTTGGTAAGCTACCCGTGATTGTTCAAACAGAGGCGTGTCTCAGTTCTGCGCAATTCTGACCTTCAACTTAATATAATAAAATCGATCTAATTGTTTAAACACGTCTTTGATTATGACTGTGAATGTGTACTGTTCTGGTTCATAGTCAAGACGATGTGAAGTGGATAAGTGCACTGTTTAATGAATTATATTAAAATTACAAAATCAAAAGTGTCGGAATATTTACACATTTCCCTTCAGTGTGAATTACTGGATTAACTTTATTAATATTAATATCATTTTGCTTACACTCTTAGGGTCCGTTATAATATAATGTTCCTGTAATATGTGTATTTCTGTATGTTGCGTGTATATTGTGTTATTTGGTATGTTCTCAGTGAGCTGCAGGAGCGTTCCTGCCCAACTTCAGACTTTACACATGAGCAGTTGAAGGTCACTAACAGACCTGATCGCGTGCCAGCTCGGGCACTTCACCCCGGCCCAGTGCTCAGAGCTGCATGTTCCTCCTGAGTGTTACAGCAGAACCGCTTCTCCTGTTCCACTTCCGCTCTAACGTTAAACTCATAATGATCCACTTTATCTTATTAATATAATAATATTAATAATATGTATCTTATGGTCTTATTAATATAAACAATCCTGTATAACTAATTCAGCCTCATCATTCACTGTGCTGTTTGTCACACCTGGAAGTTCTGAGTCATTTTTCTTGTCGATTGTCTCGGCAGTCGGAGAACCCATCAATCATGAGGCGTGGGACTGGTTCTACAGCGTGGTGGGAGAAAGACGGTGCCCTCTGGTGGATACGTGGTGGCAGACAGGTGATTAATACCTTCATTACAATAACGTTACAGGTCACGGGAGTTTATTTAAGGACTGGAGGGGAGCAGGGAAGACGTGTAGTTTGGTGCCTGAGTCTTTCTTTTCTTTCGTTTTAAACCAGAGTTTCAATTTCAATTTCAATTTCAATTTATTTATAAAGCACATTTAAAACAACTTACGTTGACCAAAGTGCTGTACATA
>JAKKZN010000010.1:115859-128738 GCA_033441825.1 Pangasius elongatus
TCAGGATGCGCTGGATCAAGTGCTATTCTCTGTGCTGCTGAATAATGAGTGTGGAAGCCATTTTGTTAAATTAACCCGGTGATGAATGTGAGAATTAAAGCTAGCTCTATTCATGCAGTGATGTATCGGTGATATCCGAGACTCCTGTTAGATTTATTTCATCACTCGCCTTCTTCTCATCTTCTCACTCAGATCTCATCACATTAGTCTTTATATTTTACAGTTTCCAATGTAAAGGTGAGCGTTTGTGTTTAAAGGTGCTGCTCTAGACGTTATTATACTCAATAAACATCTGGTAACCTCGGAGGTGTGAACGACACGCAGGTGATTTTAATGATCCGAATGTGGAGCTCAGCTGCGGAACCCGACTCTGAATACCAGCAACTTTCCTCACGTGAATACTGACGTAACAATTGGACTCGACTCTAGAGATCTAAATCTGTATCTGGAGTTCTGTAAACCTGCGCTGTGAAGATGTCTGTGGTTAAAGCGTTGTAGAAATAAGACAGAAGCTGAAGACAGCGTGGTTAGCGTTAGACTCAGACCTTTAGATCGTACTGTACAGGCGACTGTGCGAGTGATTATTGTTGCCATGTCAGTGATATTAATGAGGACAAGGAGGAGAGTGTGATGTATTAGAAGGTGAAATGCTCATGGATTTACATTTACAGTAATTATCTGCTTTTATATTTTGGGTCACATGACTCCCTCTTTCCTTTCTGCGCCGCCGTTGGGTAAGCTTTGCCCTTTTTGTGGGCGGAGTCCAGGGCTTTGGATTTGGGTTGTGTTGATGAAAGAGGGCGTGACTCAGCATGGCGGAAGCGGTGCGGCGAGGGGCTCTCTGTACGTGAGGCGGAGTTACTGCGAGGGGCGGAGCTGGCGCTGCGGAAAGCAGGAGGAGCGCCGGGCCGGGAGACGGAACGCTGAGCTGTCCGAGTGGCAGGCGAGGGGGCGGGGCCTGGAGCCCAGGGTCTGTGGGCTGTAGGGGCCGGTGTCAGGGGGCGGGGTGGGAGCGTTTTGGAGGGGCGGAGCTGTGGGCGGGGCTTCTGCTGATGGATACTTGAGTGAGCACTTGCTGACTTCTGCATCCCAGAGCTAACAGAACTGAGAGAGAGAGAAAGTAAAGAGAAATTTATAAACAAAATAAACTGTTATTATATCACAAAATATTATATACACAAAATAAATTTATCACTTATAATATAAATAGAATTGTTTATGAGGTCAGTAATCAGATTTATACATTCTATACGGTCAGTTAAATAAACGAGTAAATATTCCATGAATTCAGTTAAACTAGCGCTCGTGTGAGAAATAGCTTTACTGACATTTCACTGGAAAGGCTTTGGACCGAATCAAACTATTAATGAACCTTGTTCATAATTAATATAATTTTATAAGATAAATAAGATATTAAAAGTCACTGTTCTCACAACCGAGATCAAAATAAATAAATAACTGACATTATTAAGTGTATTACACAGAAACTGAAATGGATTTAAAACAATTTTATAAACTAAAAGAAATTATCTTACGAAAATATTAATATTTAAGAAGATATTTAAAAAAATTTATAAACATAAATACAGTAACTGTGATAAAGAAAGAAAAAAATCCAGCAAATGGGAACAATTTAGAGAATAAATTTTGCTACGATAAAGTGAATAATTGAGTTAATTGGTTTATTTATTGTAATAATAATAATAATAATAATAATAATAATAATAATAATAAAACTCACCTGGCCTGAATGAAGGAGACGGATCTCTGAGTCTGAGGCACCACCCCGCTCCCTGATTGGATGGAAGGCTTCTTAATGGGCGTGACCGGCCGTGGGATCCGGCTCCTCGTTGGTCCTTCTACTCCTCTTGCCCTGGCCGAGTCGTCTGATTGGTGGGTGTCGTCCTCGGAGGCGGTCGTTGATTGGGTGGATCGTTTTCGCTCCAGGACGAGTCGGGCCAGTTGTGGGCGTCGGCTTTTACGCACCTGCTGGTTCGGACTGGTTTGCGACGACCGGTCCGAACCGGTTTCCTCTTCGGAAATGAGCACTGGGATTCGACTCTGCCTTCGTGGCCGAGGCTGTGGCGATGTAGCTTCCTGGTCTGGCTCCGCCTCCTCCCCTATGTCGGTGACTAGGACAGGACCTGCTTCTTCACGGGTCTGTTCCTGTTCCACTTGAACCTCCTCAGGTTTATCGCGCACCTCCATCTCTATGGTTTCTTCATGTCCAATGAAGGAAGGTCCTTGCTGGTCACCTGACTCGGCTGATGGCTCTAGCGCCGCCTCCTGTGTAGGACTGATTTTTTCTCTTTCTATCTCTTCATCTTTCTCTCTTTCCTCACTTTCACTCTCTCGTTCCTTCTCCTTGAGATCAATCATCTTCTTCCCCAGAGGCCAAGTCTCTTTTTCCATCTCTGCCACTTTTTTGCTCTCTTCCACTTCCTCCCCCACTTCCTGCTCTTCCTTTCTCTCTTCACCGTATTCTACCTGTCTCTCAGCTCTTTCCCAGATGATCTCCTCCTTGCTGCTTCCTTTTTCTTCACCCATGCTTCCATCCTTCCTCTCCTCCATCACTTCCTCCTCTTCCTCATCCCTTACGTAGTGTTTCTCGGACTCAGGCAGCTGTTTCCCTGTTGTCATGACGATGCGGTGTGTTGTCTCGGCGATGTGCACGAATGTTCGCTCCACCTTTGCCAGTGGAGGTGATGAGGAGCGTCCAGCTGCCGCCACGGCGCCCGTCACCATAGCAGCAGGCCTGAACATGAAAGCAAGAGTCCCGCGCTCTGATTCGTCGGGAGCCTGTGGTGTCACCGCCCCCAACGTGCCCTGACCGTCGCCGGGGGAAACGGCCCCGTTACCAGCGGACACGAGCACCAACGTACGGGACGCTTCTTCCTGGTCTTGGTCACGAGGAGGCGGAGCCAGCAGCGTGGAGGCGGCGCCTTCTGGGCTTCCATCACTTCCTGAATGTCGTGAGGTTTCTCTCTGAGCGTCAAACATCAGCACCGTGGACAAGAAGTCGACGCGCTTCACCTTTGACTCCGCCTCCAGAGGCTCCTATACGGCAGAGAGCAGGAATCAGGAGTTACACACGTTACTGCTCGAGTTAAAATTTACCCCAAAATAACACAAACACGACATTCACAGTGACGTCACTTCCGCAGGAGGATTTCTCAAAGGGCTAAAAATAGAGTTGTCTGAGTTTAAACAATAAAATTTAGAGTTAAATAACAGAGTAAAGTGCACTAACATCTCTCAGAGGTTCTCTCTCAGGGTCACCTGCGCAGGCTGGAGCTGCTCCGTTCATCCCATGGGTCAAACTCTCGCTGGTTACGAATCGCAACTCCACGAACCATTACGGCTTTTATTTAAGCGTTAGCAAGCTGAGCTCTCTGTTTTACTGCATCAGCTGCCAAGTAATAAACACTGTGTGTGTGTGTCTGTGTGTGTGTGTGTGTGTGTGAGTGATGAAGCGTTGTTACTGTTACCACCCAGAAGTTGATTATTTTCCTCTAACAGCACGTCCCTGTTTTATTCCTCTTACACCACAGCAACTAACAATTACAATTTTTATTTATTAAAGAACCACACATCATACTTTTTATGCATTTATAGTTACATTAAATGTTGTGGAATGTCAGTGAAACAGGTTAGTTCCTGTTGTCGCTTACGTTACAGCAGCTATAAACACTCGTTCCCTCAGCAGCGTCTCTTTATTCTCTCTCTCCAAGTTAATAAGACAAAATAAACGCAGCTTGTTCCACATGTTACTGAGAAACCGCAGAGAAGCGTAAACTCCTCTGTCCTGAAGACGTCAGAGAGCTTACAGCTACAGCTTCACCTCTGACTGTTACAGAGCGCTGACACTGGAGACTCCTTCCATCAGTGTTACATAAACAACTCCTTACAGAAAACTTCACTGTATCAACGTTTTCTTTAATCCGCTGTACACGTCCCTGTGAATGAGCTGTTGCTATGGAAACGATAAGAACGAGCGCATTAATATAAATCAACACCTTCTGACCAATCAGAGCGCAGGACTCAGCAGTGCTGTGGTGTAAATGTTAGATAATAAAAGTAAGAAACAGGACAGACGGAGGTTCAGTGATTCTCCAGATGATTTAATCGTGTTTCAGAACACAAGCTCTGTTGGATTTTCATTAAATAAAAACGTACACGTGTAAAAGGCACAGTCTGTTTTACAAGCTCGTTTTATTTCTTTATTTTTTACGCTCTAAAAAAGTCCATTAGTGATGTGGAACAGTGTGTGTTTATACAGCGTTACTGTGATGTTCTCGTAGCAGCATGAAGATTATTTATTATAAATCTTTACATACATGCTGTGTTTAATCCTCTACACTGTGGATATGTTACAGGTGTGTTATACAGACAGCAGTGAATTCTTCACACAGACGGGAGGAGTGGAGTCACAGCCAGTGTGACATCATCGGTTCATTCATTCCAGTCCTGATGAGAAGTTCATACAGAACCAGGTGAGAAGGCCCGTGAATCATCAGAAGTGCACAGATCTGACGCTAGCTGGGGTTTCTGAACTAAAGCTCCGAGCTCAGAGAGAGATCTTTCACTTTCAGAACAGCGACGTGAGGAATTTTTACTGTTCGTTCCTCAGCGTGTTACAGCAGGGACACGTGAGGAGCTCAGGCTTCCTTCTCCAGTGAGTCTCTCAGGTTTTTGTTTCTTAAGACTTTAAGACTTTAATGAAAGATTAGTTTAATTAAGCGTTTATCCGAGAGCTGGTCATGGAACAGTGCGATGAACTGGTTATCTTTAGCTTTAATTTGACAGTCTGAGGACGTACAGCACCGTGCAAACCTCTCGACACGCGCCTTTACTTCCAGGACGCATTTTCTTACAGATTGTACGATTGATTGTATGATTTCTACATTTCTGAGTCAGTACAAAAACATTTTCAAACGTTACTTTTTCAGCAAAAAAAATAAATGTTAGAGAAGAATGTTTGCATGAAAGCAACAGATTTTCAGACAAAAACGTCATAAAAAACAGTAAAACCTACCGATAAGTTCCCTATAAAACTGCAGAAAGTCGCACAGAGTCGCACCAAATCACTGCGTTTAGTTTATTACTGTTTATTAAAGTTCACGGCAGATTTTTATGTTTAAAAAGTCTTTGCTTTACAGCGTTTCTTTGTGCCTCAGACCTTTACACAATGCTGTATATTTAAACCTCTTTAACTAATAAATGACGGCGTTTAAATCCCAGAGGACGTTTTTAAAGTCGCACATGTTGTGTTTTTAATGTGATGCCATGACACTGAGCATGAAGTCGTGATCTTAACACAACGTTAAAGGAGTTTAAAAGCCCCTTCTCTGCTTAATATTAATGTTAATTATGCTAATTAAAGAACAAACTGGAGGAACATCACTGACCCGACTTTACTTCCTGTTATTTATATCATGAATAATAAAATACAATAACATTCACTCATCACATTCTCGTCATGTTTACAAGCTTTCTGTTTAATTACATTAACGCCGCTCTCTAACAGACGAGCTCGGGGACGGTTCTGCCTGACTCGGATCAGACTCGGATCAGACTCGGATCAGACTCTGTGTGAGACGTCGTATTTAGCATCCAATAAGGAAAAAATTACAGTACATTCACTTTATAAACTACAGACACTGAAAGTGCACGTGTGTGTGTGTGTGTGTGTGTGTGTGTGTGTGTGTGTGTGTGTGTGTGTGTGTAAATAAAACTCTGCTGAATGCTGAGTCGAGGAAGACGTTGTTGTTGTTGTTGTTGTTGTTGTTGTTGTGAGAGTTTTATGAATCTGCAGTGATGGAGTTTCAGCCTCAATGTGCAAAATAAGGAGAGGAGATTACTGCACCGAAACCTCTCAGTGACCCACGGACACGGTGAGTGAATAAATAAATGAATGAATAAATTAATAAATAAATAAACTTTTCTTATGTAGAGACAGCAGTTATTGCTCAGAGACAGTAGCAGCGGTAAAAGACTCTCTGTGTCATTACAGAAACAAACTGAAACTGACTTCACATTAAACACCCGTCTGTTTTAGATTAAAAAAAAGAACAGGAGTTTACACTGAGCAGTGTGTGTGTGTGTGTGTGTGTGTGTGTGTGTGTGTGTGTGTGTGTGTGCGCGCGTGTTCTGTCATGTTTAAGTCTTTTATTTACCCATTAATGTCCTAATGATGTCCCACAATGCACTGCGTGTCCTCATGCTGTACCCATGATGCACTTACAGGTGTGTAAGACATTCTGAACACATCGCGCCTCACAGGCCACGCCCCCCCGTCTCCGAGCAACCCTGCGTCCTGAGGCGAAACTCCGTCACGCGTGTGACTCGGATGTAAACTGTGTGATTGTGTGTAAAACACCAGAAGCAGCAGGCCTGTAAAATCACGTCTCCAGCACTCACACACATCACACGTGACTTCACGTGTGTTAACACGCAGAAAGAAAATACAATCATTTTTTCAATGGAAGATGTTCAAGTAGAAGCGAGTGCATATTATTATCACATCGCACGTGAAAGAAACGTGACGTTCCTCCCAGAAACACAGGTATTGCCTTCACGTCTATTGCCCTTCATACAGCTCACGTTATATACATTCTATACGTTCATATACACTATATATAAATATCATATATAACACACTGAGATAATGCAGCAGCGCTTTAATGTAAATAAACCTCCGAGTTCACGACAAAAACTCCTTTAATTATTATTATTATTATTATTTAATTATTATTATTATTAAAAAAATAAAATATGGATTTTATCATAACTGAGTCACACATTTGTAACTGTGATATAATTTATTCACAAATTAGCAATATTGTCATAATGTATTAAAAATGTAAAATATTGCCTCATCGTCGATTTAGAACTCAGACTCTTAAACTATTTAGAGTTATGAGTCATAACCGAGACAGAAAATTACAATTTTGCTATAATAAAATAAATTTGTATAAAATTAAAATTTTTCATCCTCAATGAGTCAAAAAGTTCGTCTGATTTCATCATTTAGTGGGAAACAGATTTTGTGTCATTTGTGTAAAAAAAGACATTTTTTAATAATAATTGAGTAAATATTAGTGACGTGCGTTATCATTATTCAGTTTTTCTAATTATAACAGAAACTGAGTCAGAAACGACAATAAACAATAAAAAGGACTTAAAATTCAGTCACGATTCAGAATTAGCAATTTTGTGTCATAATCGAGTCAGAAACATGATTTTAATTTCGGGTTTTCATCACATCATGTTTGAGACACGATTATTTTATTGTTATTTTTTGATCATTATAAATAAAATCAGTTCTTGGTCGTGAACTCAGACTGAAATCAGTCTGTTTGTGGGCGGGGCTTCGGCATGAACAATACTTAATCCAACTGAAACTGTAAGTGTTGTTAGCCAGCTAGCTAGCTAGCGTTAACGATTACAAACGTAACTTCAATGTGATCAGGTTAACGCGTTACACAGACGTTAGCAAAATCGTGTAAATAAATGTGCACATTTACAAGACTTCCATATATGGAATTAATGTCTTGCACACATTCCTGCCTAGCATCTTAAAGCCACGCCCACTCAGACCTGCTCAGACTTCCATATATGGACTAAAAGCCACACCCACACACACACGATGTCTTCATTATAACATCCTCTGTGTTTAAACGTGATTTTTTTAAACTTTAGTGACGAGCAGTATCAAACTCTTACCTGATTGGCCAACATCACACAACGTTACAGACGAACTCATTTGCATAAAGCCGAGCTTTGCTGAATTTCACCGAACACGAACACGCACGTGAACCGTAACACGTGTCACGTACGGGAAAACGCACACGAGTGAACTCACGCTTCTGTTTAAAATAAACGTCACTTTTGCAGCAAAACATCTCGTTTTTATCATGGAAGACGAGTGTGTAATGACGCTATTGCAGCACTGTGACACACACACACACACACACACTTTCCTCAGCGTTCATATCGAGTATCACTACAGGAAGCTGAGGTAGTGGTGATGTTTTATTAACTCACACGGTGTGAGATGAGCTGCAGGTTTATAAAGTCCCACGACGATAACGGTGAGTAAATGTGAAGAAGGCGATGTTTTAGCGCCGTGTAACGCTGCAGTAACGCTGCAGTAACGCTGCAGTAACGCTGCGACGCTTCGGTCAGCGCTTTATCACAACATGTTTAAAAACATTCTGATGATCGCCTCTAGATTTCACTCGTTCAGCAACAAATACTTTCCAGATGTTTAAAATCATCTGAGCTGCATGTAGACGTCTTTTCCGTGATGTTTGATATACTGATGCAGATGTTCTCCTCTGAGTCGGTTCCTGATATTAACCTTAAAGAACGCCGCTAGAGCCTCGGTTCTCAGTGTGGGTTCTCCAACATGGAGACAGAGGATCTGTGATTTTCTAATTCCATTACAAAATCTCCATCAATCCTCATCAGCTCTGTTCCACCTGTAAACACGTCAACTGGACCCTAACGACACTGGCCAAGAAAACGGGTTCAGAACGTAATAAACGTGTGCTAATGTTCTGTAATTATTTTTTTTAAAAGCGTCTCTGTCTGTAAATACTCTGACAGCTGCTGCTCTACAAGATTTTTCCATTTGTCACGTAAAAGAAAGAAATCTTGAAATGTCTACAGCCGACCTGACCGGGTTTCCTGTTCCGAGAAGGTTCCAAGTAGAACCTCTTAAAGAAGCTAAAAGCGTTCGTTATCCAGAGAACTTGTGTTTAAGAGCGTAAGAACACTGAGGTCCAAACCGTTTTCATTTCATCAGTTATCCTTCAGCCTGTAACTTCACCCGGAACCACACTCCACCAGTTTCAGCTCGGTTTTGTCGTACATCATAAAAGAATTCTCTGGTCGTGAGTTAAGCTCGGTGGTGTTAGCGCTGCTATGATGCTCGTTTAAAATCCACCAATAGGAGGACAGCAAACTCACGGGAATACAATCGCAATGACGGAGAAACATAAATGTTAATTACTTCCAGCTCACTGTGAAGAGTGTGTGTGTTTATACACGGTTTCTATTTGAGCTGATGTCACTACGTTCTTTTGACGTGGGCGTGTCACTACGTTCTTTTTCCGTGGGAGTGACACTACGTTGTTTTGACGTGGGAGTGTCACTATGTTCTTTCGGCATGGGAGTGTCACTATGTTGTTTCGGTGTGGGAGTTTCACTACGCTGTTTTGGCATGGGCGTGTCATTACGTTCTTTCGGTGTGGGCGTCACTACTTTGTTTTGGCGTGGGCGTCCCTACGTTCTTTCGGCCTGGGCGCGTCACTATGTTGTTTCGGCGTGGGAGTGTCACTACGTTCTTTCGGCCTGGGCATGTCACTACGTTGTTTCGACGTGGGCGTGTCACTATGTTCTGGAGGTGTGGGAGTGTCACTACGTTCTGGCAGCTTGGGCGTGTCACTACGTTCTGGAGGCGTGGGAGTGTCACTATGTTCTGGAGGCGTGGGAGTGTGACTACGTTCTGGAGGTGTGGGAGTGTCACTACGTTCTGGCAGCTTGGGCATGTCACTACATTCTGGGGGTGTGGGCGGGTCACTACATTCTGGCAGCTTGGGCGTGTCACTACGTTCTGGAGGTGTGGGCGGGTCACTACATTCTGGCAGCTTGGGCGTGTCACTACGTTCTGGAGGTGTGGGCGGGTCACTACATTCNTTTAGGCGTGGGCGTGTCACTACATTCTGGAGGCGTGGACGTGTCACTACGTTCTTTAGGCGTGGGCGTGTCACTACGTTCTGGAGGCGTGGACGTGTCACTACGTTCTGGAGGCGTGGGCGTGTCACTACGTTCTGGCAGCGTGGGCGTGTCACTACGTTCTTTAGGTGTGGGAGTGTCACTACATTCTGGAGGTGTGGACGTGTCACTACGTTCTTTAGGCGTGGGCGTGTCACTACGTTCTGGAGGCGTGGACGTGTCACTACGTTCTTTAGGCGTGGGCGTGTCACTACGTTCTGGCAGCGTGGGCGTGTCACTACGTTCTGGAGGCGTGGACGTGTCACTACGTTCTTTAGGCGTGGGTGTGTCACTACATTCTGGAGGCGTGGACGTGTCACTACGTTCTTTAGTTGTAGAAGTGTCACCACATTCAAGTAAGTTAAATGAGAAGAAGGTTAGTATTTGATAACTGATGAAGTGAAAACAGACTCGGAGGTGTGACCAGCTGCGTAACCCGACTCTGAATACCAGCAACTTTCCTCACAACCTCAGGACCATAAACTCATTATAATTACACAGAATATTCGATCGACACACACACACACACACACACACACACACACACACAGTGACGTGATATATTGTGATGCTGTAATCATGAACACTATAAAACACATTGCTTTCAGGATGCGCCGATAATCAGAGTCATATCACGATAGCTAGCTAGCATCAGTTCCTGTTAGTTAGCGTTAACTAGTCATGCTATTCAGCACACTCTTTAGTACACTAGCATCACAACTCAGTGACTGTGTGTTTGCGTCGTTATGGTAGCACAAGAAGAAATGTCATATATTGCACATATTTTATGAACGATTTCTGCACCTATATTTGACTCCGCCCACATTTTGTAACACTTCCTAATGGGAACTGGTCTAATGGTCTCCATTACGCTGTGTTCAGTCCACTGTTCTGTTTAACAATAAACTAAAGCTGCTGATCTTTCGATCAGTGCAGTATGAAGATGATGATGATGATGATGAAGTGTAAATGGTTAAATATTAATATTAAACACTGACACATACCTGATGATGATGATGATGATGAAGGCAAAGACAAACACAGAACAGTTCTATAAACTCTAGAAGTGGTCTTACTCTCTTACACACACACACACACACACACACACACACAATCTCACACTCACACACTCACACAAACACACTGTGTTTTGTTTAAAATCATTAAAAACTTTCTCTTTTCATCTATAAAGGATGTGAAATAAACTGTACAGCATCTCTTTATACATATTTTTCTTTTCTTAGCCAATCAGGAGGCTGCGTTTCTGCTGGAGCCACACACACACACGCATACACACACACACGCGTGCGCGCACACACACACACACACACACACACACACACACACACACACACACGTAGCTCACAGGCTGAGTTTATTGCACACGCCATAATAATCTGTGTGTCTGCATGTTTTTTTTTTTTTTTTTAAAGCTGTGTGTGTTCTTGTGTGTGTGTGTGTGTGTGTGGGTGTGGGTGTGTGAGTGTGTGTGTGTTAAGTCTCATCATGTCTTGTTCATGAGTTTAGCGAGCATCTGCTGGATGTGCAGCCGCGGGATGTTGAGGACAGAGTGCCGCGCCCTCGGGCTGCCTGGCAACGCCGGGGCGTGTCTGTTGCCACGGTGATGCTGATGGCCTCGGCAGCGGGCGTGGCAGTGGGCGGGGCTGCTCTCGGCCGAGCGGCTGCGCTGAATGGCCGCCGCCCCGGGAGTGGGGTCTTGGGGGAAGGTTTCCATCTCCATGCTGGAGGAGGAGGGGAACACGTACGACGCCAGTCTCCTCAAATGGGCGGGCCTCGCGAAAGAGTGTGGTGGGTGTGGCCTGTCCTCCTCCAACTGAAACAGACCAATAAGAGCGGAGGGATCAGGCTCGGGGAAAAAAATGCGCGAAAAACTAATCTAAGTGTGTGTGTGTGTGTGTGTGTGTGTGTGTGTGTGTGTGTGCGTGCTTCAACAAAAAGATTTGTTAAATTATTTTTCTCTAAATCACTGTCACTATCCAGCAGGGATGACAAGGAGCGTACGTGTGTGTGTGTGTGTGTGTGTGTGTGTATGATGTTTCAGAGCAGTGTGTATTTCAGACACACATCTGTGTGCACATAAACTTTCCCTGTGAGCTGTGAACACACACACACACACACACACACACACTCCTCTGAATGCAGCACTGTACAACAGAACACCGTGACGTGAAGTCGGTTATTTTCTGATATCAGAGTGGGCGTGTCTCAATTAAACTCCGCCCACTCAGCAGCATCTAAACAGACAGAATAAGTGTACACACTGAGCTTCGTCATAACTCATCACTGCATTATAATAAATCTGACTTCTTATAAACAGTAATAAACCCCACTCTTACTATATAATACTGTTGCTATGGTTACGTCCCGACGGTTCTACTCTTGCTCTGTTCTTGTCGTATTTGAGTAAAATATTTCTCTTGAATCGCAGCTTGTTCCGCACGTTACCGAAAAACCGCAAAGAAGCGTAAACTCCTCTGTCCTGAAGACGTCTAAAACTTACAGTTACAGCTTCAGCTCTGACTGTTACAGAGCGCTGACACTGGAGACTCCTTCCACACGTTACATAAACAACTCCTCACGTATCAACGATTACACACGTTCGTTAATCTGTGTATGTGGACCATCCGCTGTACACGTCCCTGTGAGTGAGCTGTTGCTATGGAAACGATAAAGTATCAGAACGAGCGCATTAATATAAACGTGCGCTACTGTCAGGGCTGCTGTTATAGAGAACTAATCAACACCTTCTGACCAATCAGAGCGCAGGATTCAGCAGCAGCGTGTCAGAGTGACAACACTGCAGCTTACTCAACAAGAGTTACCTCCACACACGAGCATGGAATAAATAACAATAATAAATAAAAAACAATAAATAAATAAATAACTTTATTCTTGTTTTAAGATTTAACCCACAGTAACAATAACACAGCAGCACGAGTTAAACATCATGTGTGTGTTGGAGAAACTGATGGTTCAGAGCACACACACACACACACACACACACACACATATATACATATATATATATATATATCTATATATATATATATATATATATAGATATATAAAAAGATAGAC
>JAKKZN010000010.1:178730-183730 GCA_033441825.1 Pangasius elongatus
GAGTCTGGTTCCTCTCAAGGTTTCTTCCTCATATCATCTCAGGGAGTTTTTCCTCACCACCATCACCTCTGACTCACTCATTAGGATAAATTCACATACAGTATTTAAGATTTATATCCTGAATTTATATATTTCTGTAAAGCTGCTTTGTGACAGTGCCAGTGTTAAAAGCGCTATACAAATAAAACTGAACTGAATTTATATACAGATCACGCTGTGAGGTTTAGAACTCGGCTTTGGAGTGTGACAGGACGAAACGAACTGCGCTCCTGACTGTGTCTTCACCCCAGTAACCATGGCGATGATGGAGATGGTAGGACAGTGGGGTTAAGGCTTTTTCTGTTTGTTTTTTTTGGATGAATTCTTTTCATGTTCTCAGATTTTTCCCAAATTCACATCATGGGTTGGGGAGATGAAGTCCAGTGTTCCTGTCACACTCCAGAGCTGAGATCCAAGAAGATGATGTTTGTATATTGTTGTTCTGACCTCTGCTACGTCCTCCACAGCTTTACTCTTCTTCTTAAAGTCTCTATACAGATTGATTGAGAGGTTAGAAAATGAGTGATCAGCTGATGACTGGTGTGAAGGCACACTGAGAGACAAAATGATTTGCAAGCGTTCTTTTGTCTCTCCATGACCCAGCCAGCGTGTCTCTGTAAAAATAAAACGCTTCCCTCGTCTAGACGGTTTAGATTGATGCTGGGCGTGGAAAGGTGATCTTATCAGCTCCAGGTCTCTTTAGCGAGAGCACTCCTGCACTTCTCTTTAGAATAAACCTGTCACTGCTGTTCTTCTCTACAGAAAGCCTGATCAGATGCTGGCAGAAGAAAAGCAGCCTCTTCAGGCGAGCTGGTCTGTTACACTCAGCATGACTTGCAGAACTCAGTGGTGTCGCTTTACAGCTCAGGATAAACGGCGTTACGCTTCGGTCCAGCAGTCTCAGGGCTTCCTGCTGATCCTCCTCATGATTCCTAGATCTGGGATTGAAACGTGACGTGACTCGCACTGGACTTGGCTTCTTCCTCCACAGTTAACGTGATCGTTCTCATGGAAAGTGGTTTGTGATGCAGGAAGCAGATTTTTTATCACCTTAATTAATTAATTAAAAAAAGGGTTTACACAGAAAAGGGAACGGTTTGTATCGTTATTTATTATAAAGTCATAATAATTAGACTACAATATTAATATTTATTATAATAGTCGTTACTGCATTAATTTATACTATGAATCAGTGTTTGTTTATAGTGATAATTATAAACAATTCAAGTATTCATTATTATTTATTACGATTATTATATAATTGATATATTGATAATGCTATTAAAATTATTCTATTAAATAACGTCACATTAACTGATATAATCACTTCACTTACATTCGTCTCAGTTTGGCTTCATTTACTAAGAAATATTAATAATATACATAGTTATAATAATTATAATAAATGAAATAAATTTGTAAATTATACAATGAATAAATAAATCGATAAATTATATTTCAAATAGTAATAATTATATATAAACATTTTTCATTATTTAACAAATATATTAAACATTACAATTCATCTAAATTGTAGTTCATTGATTATAATTTATGATTATAAAAAATTATAGAGAATTTAAAAATAATATAAACACCTAATATAAATGGCTGTAAAATGTAAAGCGATTGTGTGTGTGTGTGTGTGTGTGTGTGTGTGTGAGACAGATCTGTATATACGATGTGTGTTTACGACGCTGTGACCTTCGTCTGTAATCGCGTCCTTTTGTTCTCATACACACATGAATATTTGACGAAGTATCTCTGAGACTACGGACAATAACACGACTTATTACTTATTCAACACACACACGCGCACACGCGCGCACACACACACACACACACACACACACACACACACACACACACACACACACACAGGTTAGCTGTAATTTCTCAGTAGTAATGTTAATGTGTGGTGTAATATCACACCTCAGATGAGTGCTGCATTAATTATATTCTATAATTATATAATAATTACACCTAACAACAGGTAGCATTGGATCTCCAAACAGGTAGGTGTGTGTGTGTGTATAAAACCTGTTTTTAAAAAAAAAAAAAAAAAAAAAAGTCATTACTGCCATTAAGGTAATTATATTTTTTGAGAATTTTTTTTCTTAGAATAAATTTACTTTAATTAGTTAGAGTTTTGTCATATTTTTTTAACCCATCTTTACCAAGGGTGCCAATAATTCTGCAGCTGATTCCATATATTGAATACAGTAATATAGTCCATGCGGCAACAGAAGAGTTAAAAAAGGAAAAACAGGAAGTTGAAGGAAAAAGGAAGGGAAAACAGGAAAAGGTGAGCTCAGCGACTCTGACTGTGGCAGGACTGTTGGTTTGAGTTTTTCAGAAACTGCTGGGAATCTTCTGGGAATTTCACACACAACAGCCGCTAGAGTTTACACAGAATGGTGCGAAAAACTAAAAACATCCAGTGAGCTGCAGAGCCGTGGACTCGATGATGAGAGGTGAGAGGGTCGGAGGAGAACGGCCTGACTGGCTCGAGCTGACAGGAAGGCTACAGTAACTCAAATAAGCACTCTGTACAACTGTGGTGAGCAGAAAAGCATCTCAACACGTTGAACCTTGAGGTGGAGGAGCTACAACAACAGAGTGGAAAAAGGAAGTGCTTTTCTTTTCCCTAATTAAACTTCCTGTAACACTACAAACTGTGGAAGATTCAATGGGGTGAAAACTTACGCACAGCATTGTTTAAAAAAATCAGTCATCTGATCGAATGTACACATTTAACACGTTTAACACATTTAACACTACATTTAACACGTTTAACACATTTAACACTACATTTAACACGTTTAACACATTTAACACTACATTTAACACGTTTAACACATTTAACACTACATTTAAACCTGTAAACTATTTAATGTCTTATTATTAAGTAAAGCCGTCCATTGGCAGTGCATTAAGACTCATTTTTATAATTATTATTTTATATATTATTATTTATATATTATTATCATATAAATCCCTAAAACATGGACGTCTGATTGAGTAAAAACTCCAAGAACAGAAATATTTTCTGAAACATTTATTTCATTTATTAATCTTTAGCAGTAATTAGAAACAGTAGGCGGATCTCTTGGTTCTGACCCACGCCGAGTGCCGGTTCTGTTCGGGTTCTCTGCACTCCTCACAGTGTGTTACTCTGAATTCTGTCGGATGTTTGTGGTTTCACACTCGCTCTCTCTCTGTGTTCAGAGTGTTTTTATGTGAAACTTATCACCAGATGGTTCTCTTGACGCCGGCCCACACCGAGCGCTTCATGCCCTGCGCGAGCTGAACGTCGGCCCAGTGCAGCTTTGTGTTCGGAACGTCGTCCTCCACCTCCGGATCGCTCCGGGCTCCGAGCTGCGGCTGCGCCACCACCACGGGCAACGGACCTCGCTCCTCACTGAACTCCACCACGTTCAGCTGCTTCCTGTCGGCCAGTGACTGGTGCGTCTCCTACACACACACACACACACACACACACACACACACACACACGCAGCTCACGTTACACACTGCAGCTTTACTTTACACACGGCGCCTGTACCTTACACACTGTGCCTGTACATTACACACTGCATCTTTACTTTACACACTGCATCTTTACTTTACACACTGCGCCTTTACTTTACACACTGCATCTTTACTTTACACACGGCGCCTTTACTTTACACACTGCGCCTGTACATCACACACTGCAGCTTTACTTTACACACTGCGCCTTTACTTTATACACTGCGCCTGTACATTACACACTGCGCCTTTACTTTACACACTGCATCTTTACTTTACACACTGCGCCTTTACTTTACACACTGCATCTTTACTTTACACACTGCATCTTTACTTTACACACGGCGCCTTTACTTTACACACTGCGCCTGTACATCACACACTGNGCCTGTACATTACAGGCGGCACCTTTACTTTACACACTGCGCCTGTACATTACAGACTGCACCTTTACTTTACACACCGCGCCTGTACATTACAGACTGCGCCTTTACTTTACACACCGCGCCTGTACATTACACACCGTGCCTGTACATTACACACCGCAGCTTTACTTTACACACTGCGCCTGTAAATTACACACTGCGCCTGTACATTACACACTGCAGCTTTACTTTACACACTGCGCCTGTAAATTACACACCGCGCCTGTACATTACACACCGCAGCTTTACTTTACACACTGCGCCTTTACTTTACACACTGCGCCTTTACTTTACACACTGCGCCTTTACTTTACACACTGCGCCTTTACTTTACACACTGCAGCTTTACTTTACACACTGCGCCTGTACTTTACACACTGCGCCTGTACTTTACACACTGCGCCTGTACTTTACACACTGCGCCTGTACTTTACACACTCCCCCTCATCCTCCACCTGGTGTACCGTAAACACTGCGATTGCACCAAACAGTCCAAAGTGGGCGGGGACAGCGACAGAGTTTATCTTTATGCAAATGAGATTTGTGAAATCATTTTGGTTTTTAATACAGCAACAGACAACTTTAAAATTTTTTTCCATTTCATATCTTTTTATTCTTTTACTCATTTTATTTCTTACTGATTTATGAGGAGAATAATCAGCGCCGTGGTGTGTGAAGCGGAGTTACTCAACATCCTGAAGCTGATTCGCTTCCTAGAACTAGAAATCACTTTCCAATTCTCAATATTATTATTATTATTATTATTATTATTATTATTATTATTATTATTATTAACTGGTTATAGAATCTCTCAGAATGTTTTTGAACTTTCCACTGAAACAGAGCTGTATCAGACCCTCATGGACCCAGAGCCCACAGTAAGCCCCACACACACAGCTGGGACTGACAACAGATCATGTGTGTGAAGTTCTTCCTGTTTCTGTGACACACTCCTGCGGTCGGAACCGTCAGCTGATTCCAGTCGAGCCACAGCTGAAATGACAG
>JAKKZN010000010.1:188730-192806 GCA_033441825.1 Pangasius elongatus
GAGAGACTTGAGCCTGGGGGCGGAGCTTCACCTTCCACCAGGATAATGACCCTGAGCACACTGCTGAAGCTACGCTGGAGAACCTGAGACTGCTTTTCACTAAGTAACTAGTGGATTATTTAGCTATTTGTTATTATTACATAATTAATTAATAAAATTCCCTCTTTCTCTGATGCTAAAGTTTCTGAAGTTCATCACGTCTCAGTAATATAAAGGGTTTCTGAAAGCCTTACTAACGCCGCTCTTCAGGGAGAAGGTCTGGATACAAAGCCTTTTTTTTTTTAATGATCTTCACTTTAAAAAATGGTTTCAGAATAAAACCAGTAGAACCCGATGCCATGTAGTAATGCAAACCCTGAACACAATCTCCAAACAGGAAGAAAGCTACTGAAGAAATTATTTTTACAGTCTCTGTAAAAATAAGCTCTAAAAGAGGCTGGATGTCAGATATCCATCACCTTTAGCAGGAACTCAGCATCAAGTCTTTAAATAATTAATAAACTTCCCCTCGACATGCGACTAACCGGGACCGACTGTTCTACCTGAACCCCTACCTGNACAGATCACTCCTTTACAGTTCTACCTGAACCCCTACCTGAGGAACAGATCACTCCTTTACAGTTCTACCTGAACCCCTACCTGAGGAACAGATCACTCCTTTACAGTTCTACCTGAACCCCTACCTGAGGAACAGATCACTCCTTTACATTAATGATTTAATAATGATTTCAGACTCAAAGTAAACAGCGTGGGAGTTGAGAAGCATGCGCAAACACACACACACACACACGCGCGCACACACACACACGCACGCACGCGCACACACACAGTACTGTTCAATACACTCAAAAGACACAATCTCTCTCTCTCTCTCTTTCACACACACACACACACACACACACACAGTTAAATACACTGAAAACACACAATCACACACACACACACACACACACACACACACACAGTACTGTTAAATACACTCAAACACACACACGCTCAGAGACACACAAACACAGACACACGCACAAAACATCTGCTTATTAGCCTGGGCCGTGTCATTATCCAATTCCGCCGTTCGTTATCTTAACACGTAATTATCATTTTAATAAAACAGAACACACTTCACATGGCTCCAGAGGCAAAAAGAGACTCTTAAGCTGTGTGTGTGTGTGTGTGTGTGTGTGTGTGTGTGTGTGTGTGTGTGTGTGTGGTTAAACACACAGCATGCAGAGCTAATGCAGATTTCCACCAAATTACATATTATTCCCACCAGCACTCCGCCGAGATCCCGCGCAGGTCCAGCGCTATTGTGCTAACAGCTAATTCACTCTCTCTTAAAAACGACAGCTAAACTGTTACCATGCTAACTTTAAGGTCAAAGGTTAATCAGTTTATTACTTTATTATAAAATGTGCTACCTTTCTTCATGATTAGTGGATATGGAGATGATTTAGCACTGATTGGTGGCCAGATGTAAACGCCATCGCACGTTAAGTTCAGCTTTTATTTCATTCATCGTAATGAATATGGCTCATAGTGTCCGAGTCCAAACCCATTACTGAAGAGTGCAGCACCATTTTAATTTAGCGAATGGCAGAATTTGAGTGAAGGGATGAAGGGATGAAGGGAGGGAGAGAGGGGGAGATGGATAGATAAATGGAGAGAGTAAAGCGAGTGAGACTCCTCGTGCATGGTAATTAAGTTGGCCCAGTCGTTAAGCTGCTGTCTTTGTGTTTTATTGCAGTTGCTGTTTCTGTCTTTACTGCAGAGGCTCGTAGAGAAAAGAACAGTAATGCAGATCTACTGCTTCCATTCACACAAAAACACAAAAAACCAGTTTGCCCTGAAGCACTATGATCAATTTAACAGAGAATGCAAAGCAAGAAACTTAATTGCAGAGGCTAATTAGGCAAGCAATAGAACAGAGTTCCTGGGGAGGAGGAGAGCGAGGGAATGGAGGAAGTTGAGCAAGACTGCAGGGACAAGCTATTCATAGCTAAAAGTGGAAACTCTCTCTGTCTCTCTCTGTGTGTGTGTGTGTGTGTGTGTGTGTGTGTGTGTGTGTGTGTGTGTGTGTGTGTGTGTGTGCACATACGTACAATAGAACCCAAAAAGTCTGCACGGACTGCCAACAACTTTTTTTTTAATCCAATCAGGTAACAAAAGTAGACACATGGTTTGGCCCAGTTGAAAATAAGAATCAGGAATCATTTTATAAAATTAAAATTTCAAAATACACTCATTATATTCATACTGATATAAGCAAATCATTTGTGTGTCCCCAAGAAGCGGCTCACCCTTGGTGCCTAGAAAAAGTTTGACCTCAATCTCAAGGAAGAAGCCAACCTCCGTCCAGGGAAGAAGCTGACCTTGGACGCAGGGAAAAGTTCAACCTCGATTCTGAGGAACAGGCTGACCTCTGTCCCAAGAAGGGGCGAGGCCATATTCCCCAAAAAAACGTTGACCTCAATCCTGAGGAAGAGCCTGACCTCGATCCCAGGAAAAAGATCAACCTCAATCCTGAGGAAGAGCCTGACCTCGATCCCAGGAAAAAGATCAACCTCAATCCTGAGGAAGAGCCTGACCTCGATCCCAGGAAAAAGATCAACCTCAACCCTGAGGAAGAGCCTGACCTCGGTCTGAAGAAGGGTTTGAACTCAGTCTCCGGGAAAAGGGGTCGAACTCAAATCCAATGACTGAGCCAACGTGGGTCCTGGGAAAAGGCTGACCAGTAGACCTTGGCTCCTGGAATGTGGAAGTTTTTTGCCTAAAGTTTTGGGCCAGAAAAGATGCTGACTTTAGCCAGAGAAAGAGTCAGCTTCCTGAGTCTGCCTTTAGTCAGAAAAGTCAAACAATCAGCAGACAGTAGGCCTCACAGGAGCATAGCTTCAGCTGTCAGAAGAGGCAGAGTTTAGACCTCAAAGAAACCCCAGAGATTTTATGTTTTAGAAGACACATGAAGAGGATGAGGCAAGCATCAGGCTAAGGAAAAAACAACCTTTAGTCTGGATTTACCTTCAGACCAATAAAGGGGTAGAACCTCACAGACTGCAGACCTCAGAAGTTGCAGACTTTAGAGGCAGTTTTATGCCCAGTCAAGATGCAGACTTTAGTCCCTGAAGGAGGCAGACTTTCTCTTTAGAGGAAAAGTCTGTAGAGAAAAACCTCTCTCTCTCTCTCTCTCTCTCACTAGCTGTCCAACTCTAACTCTTTATTTCTTCCTCTCAGTCTGTCTCTCAGTCTCTCAGTGTTGGCAGTAAACTCTCTGTCCTTGGCAAAGCATCTACAGCTTCCTGGAAGCCTCTGATTTAATTAATGCACCTTTATAAGTGGACAGGAGTTCTAACCAGCACTTTGTCACTTACTTTACGTGTGTGTGTGTGTGTGTGTGTGTGTGTGTGTGTGTGAGTGAGTGAGTGAGTGAGTGAGTGAGTGAGTGAGAGAGAGAGATTATAACACTGTATAAGATTTTATTATTACTGACATTTAAAATGACGTGGCTCCTGAATCATCATCTCACATCCTCCAACGTTACGTGTCTTTCCTTCAAAGGTATGCCACACACACACACACACACACACACACACACACACACACACACACACACACACGTATGTGACTGATCCAAGATGGCGGTGCGGCAGTAGCACACAGCGGCTGCTCCGGATCCAAAATGGTGCTTTTTTTTTTATTTTTTTTTCTTAGCCCGACTTTTTAACAGCACATGGGCATTGCAGCTGGTGTTCGTGTCTACCATCACGAGACACTAATAAAGTACAGAAATCATGCAACAACTGACCTGCTTGATGATCTGCTGGAGAAGCTACGCAATCTCGGCTTGTTGCGCGGCCTAGGCCTGGGGTGGCCTGGGGTGGCCAGGGGTGGGGACATCATAAGCGGTTCGCGAGAGAGCAGAAGTGCGGCAAGAGGGCGGGGGTCCGTGCTAGGCTAAACACAAACCCCAGCCGGCCGGCTCTCCCGTCCATCCTGCTCTCCAACGTCTGCTCCCTGGACAATAAACTGGATTACATCTGACTCCAGCAAACTACACGGCGTGAGTTTAGAGACTGCTGCGT
>JAKKZN010000010.1:234971-239971 GCA_033441825.1 Pangasius elongatus
CCGAAACGAGTGTTTGAAGTTATCACCAAGAACGGTGGAGCTACTCACTACTGAGTCCTTTTTTTGACACTTTTAGCCAATCTCTGTTTTTTGTCTCTTGCTCCTTTTTCTTCTTTTGACATTTTGAAGAAGTTCTTAAAACCTGCTTATGATCCACCAGCGTGAAATGCGAATACATGCAATGTTTCCCCGGTCTTAAGATTTTCTTTCAGGAGTGTGTATGAATATATATAGTAAACATACACACATTGTTTCTGAAACTTCGCAAAGCTCACAGTTAAACCCATCACTCACTCTGCACTCTCTCACGCAGAAGTTCTGTAAGATGGAAGACTGTTTCACCATGCGTGAAACACACCATGAGTGGTTTTTTTGGTCTGTACTGTAAAGCGCCAACATGATTTACAGCCCAGAGGAAGCAGAAGATTTAAGCAAATTTATGAAATGAAATTGTGAGTGGTTGTCATTTCCATCAACGATTCACACGCTACTATCCTGCTAAACATCGAAAAGTGTTCAAATATCACGCTCTTATATCGCTCGTACAAATCAGGGTAGCTAGCTAGACAAGCGCAACAATGGCCAAAATAGTGTTAAATCATATTTACCACAGATAACGCCACACACACACACACACACACACACACACACACACACTTTATTTATAAGTTCTCTGCAGTTTAGTGTGTTTATGTGCACGTGGTATCGTGGCTACATGCTGTTTAGCAAAATATGTTATCTAGAAGCTAGCAAGTCTAAAAAAGGCAGAAAAAATTATTTATATTTAGTCCAAATTCATTCACAGTTTAGCTTTGTATTTTTTTCTTTCTTTTAATTTTATATTTTATTCATCTCATTTTTTTTCTTTTCTCTTCTGTTCCTTTTTTTTTATTCCTGTTCTCTGTCCTTTCTTCTCAAACCATTTCTTATCTGATATTCCCCTCTCTTTTATCTCCTTTTTATTTTTTTGGTTTCTTTTTTCCTACTCGCGTGTCCTCTTCCCCTTTTAAACCTCTTTTTGAATGTCTTGTCTTCTTCTTCGTCTTTTCTCTTCTAGCACTTTCTTTTTATTTCATTTGCTTCTTTACTCTTCTGTCTTCTGTAATGTTCTTCTGATCTTCGGTCACCTTCTTTTTTTAAAAAAAAAATGTAATTTCTTATTGATTGCTTTCTCTGGTGCTTTGTCCTCTTCTCATCTAGTTTGTATTTTCTTCTCTTTTTTAAAGGCGGTGGTCTGGACGCTGCTGAAAAACACTTTCACACGAGAAAAATCGATCAACCTCGCAGAGGCGTGAACTACACACAGGTAGACATAACATAAAAAAAATTACATACTATCATAACAAATAGTGTAGCTCAGGATCAGATATTATATTCGTATTTGATATGATAATTAGTAGAGTAGTATCCAATTTGGAAAATAGCGTGACAACGCAGTTTGGTCCGGAGCATGCTATTCAAATCTTTTTTAGTATTCAAGTACGTAAGCTAGCAGATTAAAAAAATTAAACGCTACCATACTAAAGAGCACATACTAAATCTAACTTCCTGTTCAGTACAGAGAGACTGAAACATCCACTGAAGGATTATTTATTCCAGACTCTGTTTACTCCTCCAACAAGCAGAAACGCTTCACGTTTGATAAACTCTGGTGTTCATGTGCGAATTCAACATTTACCTGAAATAAAAACGGGATAGAATAAAAACACGCGTAGGAGACGTCGCTCCAGGACACACTGTGGAGCCGTTTATTGCCCTGCACTCACTTTACAGCAGATACGGTTTTCCACACACTGTCCTGGTGTAGAATACTAATCACACACACACACACACACACACACACACACACACACACACTGAGTCGTGCCAAAATTAGTCTGACGTTTCTCATTAAAGTCTCCCCTTAACATGTCAGCACCTGTCCAGGTTTTCTGTCCTCATAATGTCTCAAGTCCCCATGAGGCTGTTTTGTGACATGTCCTTATAAACTTATTAACACACACACACACACACACACACACACACACACACACACACACACACACACACTATCTCTCTCTCTCTCTGTCTCACTCTGCACTGAATCTCATCCTTTAAATGGAAGATCTGGGCAGCACTTAGTGAGACAAACTGCATTACATTACTACACACACACACACACACACACACACACACGCACACTTGGCTCTTTCAGGGTTTTTTTTCTAATGCTATGCTAATCAATAACTAAACACAAACTTTTCCTTTATGTTCAGCCTCTTTTCCCTCATCTTGGTTGTGATATTGAATGTGACGGCTAAAGAAAATGTAAGAAAAAATCTGTTAGTTCGCTCATGCTATTTTTATATAACCATTAGAAAACCATAGCCATAAAATCTTTACACATACACACACAAACACACACAAACACACTCAGTGAGAAACAGATTCATGGGTCCTTTTTGTTCTTCAGAAAAAAATGCCTTAAGAAAAGCTGAGCTTGACATTAATCATCTCTTTCATTAAAACAAAACAACACAATACACAAAATTTACTCTTCTGTTATTTGTCCCTTTGTGTATTCTGTACTGTTGCTGGATGACGTGATTAAACCGGCTTTCACTGTGGGATTCTAGGAGTTGTGATTGGAGGTCGGGAGTTGAGGTTAATGGTCAGGAGTTGAGATCGGAGGTTGGGAGTTGAGATCAGAGGTCAGGAGTTGAGATTGAAGGTTGGGAGTTGAGATCAGAGGTTAGGAGTTGAGATTGGAGGTTGGGAGTTGTGATAGGAGGTCGGGAGTTGTGATAGGAGGTCGGGAGTTGAGGTTGATGGTCGGGAGTTGTGATAGGAGGTCGGGAGTTGAGGTTGATGGTCGGGAGTTGTGATAGGAGGTTGGTGGTTGAGATCGGAGGTCAGAAGTTGAGATCGGAGGTCGGGAGTTGTGATAGGAGGTCGGGAGTTGTGATAGGAGGTTGGTGGTTGAGATCGGAGGTCAGGAGTTGAGATCGGAGGTCGGGAGTTGTGATCGGAGGTCGGGAGTTGTAATAAGAGGTCGAGAGTTGAGGTTGATGGTCGGGAGTTGAGATCTTAGGTTGGGAGTTGTGATCGGAGGTCGGGAGTTGAGGTTGATGGTTGGGAGTTGAGATCTTAGGTTGGGAGTTGTGATCAGAGGTCGGGAGTTGAGGTTGATGGTCAGGAGTTGAGATCGGAGGTTGGGAGTTGAGGTTGATAGTCAGGAGTTGTGATCGGAGGTCAGGAGTTGAGGTTGATGGTCAGGAGTTGTGATCGGAGGTCGGGAGTTGAGGTTGATGGTCAGGAGTTGTGATCGGAGGTTGGGAGTTGAGATTGGAGGTTGGGAGTTGAGGTTGATGGNGGAGGTCGGGAGTTGAGATCGGACGTCGGGAGTTGTGATCGGAGGTCGGGAGTTGTGATCGGAGGTCGGGAGTTGAGGTTGATGGTTGGGAGTTGTGATCGGAGGTCAGGAGTTGTGATCGGAGGTCGGGAGTTGAGGTTGATGGTTGGCAGCTACTCTTCTTTTTTCTCTTCCGTTTATTTATTTATTTTTTTTACTTTGATACTTTCTTTTTAAGACCGTATTTTAAGTCTTTTAAGAATACCTTATTTCACTTTTCTTTTGCTTCTTTTCCCACATACAGTATTGTCTTCCCTAATATTTGTCTCCACTTCACATTCATTTATAATTTCTTCTCCTCGTCCGTCTGCTGTTGTTTGGACTTCCTGTGTCCGTCTCTGAGGGGATTATGGGATAGATGGCGGGATGGAGTGTGGGATGAGAGAATCTGTCACTGTCTCTGTATGTGAATTATTTGATGCCTTTTCTTTAACATTCCCACTTTGGGTCTGATTTTCTTGCTTGGGTCTGAATTCTTATGATCACACACACACACACACACACACACACACACACATACACACACACACACACACACCCCTGAGATTCTGATCTTGGCAGTGTTACAGCTCTGATGAGTGTTGTGTTTATTAAACCCTGAGCTCTGCTTATTTCATTTAATTTATTTAATTTTATTTCAATCTCAGGAAGCCTCTCTGTGGTCGCTGTACTTTTAGAATATTATTTATATATTAAAATATTAAGATACAGTATAATTAAGATTTGTGAATATATCATGCACAGTTCTCCAGATTCAAGTACAGTTTAGTACAGTTTAAAGATTCCACATTTATATAAAGTCCAGACTCATCCGCGGTTCAGATGAACTTACAGCCTCTTTTCATATTCATTCACTGCGAACCTTCTCGTATTTTGCGTAGGAGCTTTTTCAGATATTTTAACGGTGAACTACGCTGCTATGAATTCTCACTCAAAAATACACCAAAAGAGAGCAGTCTGCTTTTTTTCCCCTCTAGAAAAACAGCAGATGAGCCAATTGACGTATGAATCTGGAATGATTGACAGTTTTGTAGGTGTCTCTACCTCTCTGACTACCTGGAAGCCCCGCCCCCTTCCCCATCTCACAGTAGTGATCATCGTCTCGACCTGATGGAAAGCTGTGCTGAGGCGGCGTCCTTGCTTTGAGTTCATTAATGTGTCATAAAATATATCAGTGTGTTTTCCACTTAGCTAACATTTCACAGGTATAGTGTTAACCTGTTAAGTAAAGAATAATACAGAACGTGCAGTTACATGTGAGACGTAACGTAACGCTGTTACCACCCTGAAGTGGATTATTTTCCTATAACAGCAGTCTGTGTTTTATTGCTCTTATACCACAGTCATGTGCCAATGATTCCAATTTTTTATTTATTAATGAACATGTTGCACATTTTAATGGTCTAATGTTAGATTTAATGTTGTAAAACAAGTTCCTGTTGTCGCTTACGTTATAGCAGCTATAAACACTCGTTCCCTCAGCAGCCGCTCTTTATTCTCTCTCTTCACGTTAATCAGAGGGGAAAAAAACGCAGCGTGTTACCGAGAAATCGCCAAGAAAGAAGCGTAAACTCCTCTGTCCTGAAGACGTCGGAAAACTTAAAGTTAC
>JAKKZN010000010.1:242471-245487 GCA_033441825.1 Pangasius elongatus
TATTATTATTTGCTCATGTGAAAGACACAGTCCTTGATATAACGTGTTAGTCAATCTGCTGAAACTGAGTCTCAGGTATAACGCTGATTAACGGCGATGAAACGTGTCGAAACAGGACAATGTGACAATACGAATGTTAAAAAAAGTTCAAATTTCGTAGACATGAGTATGCATTTTAAGATAAAAGTAAATAAAAACACTGAAAACTGTTTTTTTTTTCAAAGATTGTTTAGATGCTATGTTGGATTTCAAATAAAATAAAATTTACTTCAGTAATAAGTCATCATTTCGAGAAACTTAAACGCATGATTTAGAAAAACGTACGCATTATTCAGGCTTAAATACGTAAATGTTTGTTTTTAACTGATGGTAACAAGTTTCCACAAATTTAATACCTGCACTTTTTGTGTTAATCTGTGCATATAATCCTGTAATAATGAACTGTTTGCTAATAATAAAGAAATACATACTGCTGTCCTTAGGTGCTAAATTAATGTATTTACACTGACTCCGCCCACTATTTTATTATCATTAATTTATTGACATGAACGACACAATCCTCTGCAAGGCCTGTTAGTGAACAGGCTTGTGTGTGTTTTTAAAATTTCATGGGTTTTTACACACATGACGCTTCCGTACACCAGGGCGTGTGTGTTTAGCGATTAGCGTTGCTTAGTGTAGGTTATCTTATACAAACTGCTAATTATCTAATTACTAGCACACCATGATAACGCTAAGTCACGCCATTCTCTATTCTGTATTCTATACGGTGACAGCGTTCCTGGTTAGCGTGTGTTAGCATGTATTATCCAGTCTAATCTCGGTTCTTTTCACCTTCCCTCTTCTCCCCCACTGTGTAATTATACGTCCTTATTGTTTAGTAGTGTAGGGGTGAAGGGGAGTGCGTACATTTGCTCAGCTAATTATCCCTTTGTTAACACCCTGACATTTAGCATTAGCGTCAGACGGTTCTAATGAAGAGATCACGGCTCGATATTAATCTGGCTCTGGTCGTGAATCAGACACGGTTGTGAATATTTTCCTTATTGTGATGGAGTGATGGAGCTTTGGGTCCGGATCAATCGCTGATGAATGTGAGTGAATAAAAAAAAAAAAAAAAGTCATGTCTGGTCAGAACACAACTCCGACTCTCTCGCACTCCGGGTTAAATCTGTGAGTGACGGGTTCTCCGAGCCTGAAGGAACACCGACACAAACTCTCCAGCACCTCTGCTAAAGAAAACTAGTGGAACCCTGACACAGGAACCAAAGTCGAGCTGAATCATGACTACAGAAGAAAAAAAATTTATCCCATTCAGCATCATGAGAAATGTTTCTCATCATTATGTGAAAAAATCTCGTTATTATGAGAAAAAGCATCTATTTATTATGATTATAAAATATCACATTATTCTCATGTAAACCCGGCAGGATCGGCGCTGTCGTTACGATCATCGGAGGCTAAATTAAAGAAAGTCCAGTTGGGCTGAAATGTGGTGTGCTGAATCTTAGTGCTAATCTGTACCTGGATCTTTCATCATCAATGAATTACGGCAAAAACATGGCCGTCTTCAGCCAATCAGCATTCAGCAAGCATTTCACACAACTAGCATTGAGCTTTCATCACTGAGCGACCGTCTCTTTATTGTTCAGTGTAACTTGGTCAGAAGTGGCTATTTTGCGAGGAGTGCTTGGACCCCGCAGATCGCTGCTTGACTCATCGTTATATTCAAGGTGTTTTGACTATAACAGTGCAAGTTTTCACTTAGACACTTGTATCACTGCAGTAAAGTTGGCTTCTTCTGTAATATTAATAAAAACATTTGAATGCATGTTGGCATTATTACAACTTTTAAAAGGCTTTTTGGTTCTTAAAGGATTATTTTTCATTTTGTAAAGAAAAAAAAATCATGCGTAGAAAAATCTGTGGTTCAGAAATAATTCTTCAGTGCAACCAATAAACCTTAACAAGCCAAGAACGAATCCTCGAGACTTTGGGCCAAGTGTGAAGATGCGAAACACACACACACACACACACACACACACACACACACACACCAGTCAGTTTAAAGATAAACAGATTTTATCTTACATTTGGGATTGAAATTTGAGCAAATGTTGAAGAAATGCAGCGTTAACTGCGACGTTTGGCTCATCCTGACCTTTCACAGCTATAAAGCTGAGTCACTGTTAGCAATTTTGTGTGTGTGTGTGTGTGTGTGTGTGTGTGTGTGTGAGACAGATGGCTCTGTTACCAATAGCAGCGCCACATCACAGCACAGCGGATCAGATGAACAGAAGAAATGCAGATATGGATGAGAGAAAAACAGGGATTGAATAATAGAACCTGAGCTACGGAGTGTTTGTAGAGCCGTGTGTTCTGCGTAAGTTAATATCTCACACTGCTGCTGGGGAGTTGTGAAACAGGGAACAGTACACCTGCTCAAAACACGGTTAGTGTTACGATAGCGAATCCTAAGGAGACACACAGCGGGGATCTCGGGGAGAGAAAACATCTCTGAAAGCAGATCTCAGTTAGATAATAACGCTTTATTGTTCGTTACGTGTGAATGACGGCATTCCTCAGGGCGCCATGCTCGACCCGATTCACTTTCCCCATAAAACATGTTTAATTCTTTAGCTTTGCACTGTGATCAGTCTCTTCTGTTAATACATACCCAAATCTTCCTGAACGTGTTTCATAGCACATCATTAAACATGATCTGATTTGTTCATAAACTGGTTGTAAAAGTGCAAGAACAGTCTCTATTTAAATTTAAAGCGATATTATTAAATCATCTCAGCACGTGAGGTTATTCCGAGCGTGGCGAGCGCACGTGTTTAGGTCTCAGTATTCCACGTGCATTTATTATTGTGTTGCTTTTTTCTCCTCCTCTCTTAGTTCTTATCTTTAGCTCATTTTGTCTGTTATTAGCAGCTTCGTACTCAGGACTCCATCAGTGGACAGTGGATAGATTTTAACCAACCGGACTTCTTGTAGAAACTGTGATGAATTT
>JAKKZN010000010.1:283883-299376 GCA_033441825.1 Pangasius elongatus
GGACCCTACACAGACCCATGTGGACCCTACACAGATTTATGTGGACCCTACACAGACCCATGTGGACCCTACACAGACCCATGTGGACCCTACACAGATTTATATGGACCCTACACAGACTCATGTGGACCCTACACAGACCCATGTGGACCCTACACAGATCCATGTGGACCCTACACAGATCCATGTGGACCCTACACAGATTTATATGGACCCTACACAGATTTATATGGACCCTACACAGACCCATGTGGACCCTATGTGGACATGTTGGGTTCTTAGTTTGTCCCTCTGGGGAACTGGTTCAGGTTCTCTATACTGTCTTGCACCAATGTGTTTTGAAAAGAACCCTTTTTTTCTAGCAGTGTGAAGTCTTTGTGTTTCTGTTAGAAATCAGAATATCCCGTTTAATTCTCCGAGGTTCTTGAGGACTGTCTCCGTGGCGACTGAGTCCGAGTCCTTGTCCTTCTTCTTTATGTTTTTTTCCTTCTTTGGACATATTTAGGGTTCTGATTGGAAAGAGGGATGAGCTGAGTTTGGCACTGAGCCACGGTGCATCATGTCAGAGAGAAAGGAAGAGAAAGGAGGAGGAGAAAGAGAGAGAGAGAGACATAAAGAAAGAAGGGAGGGAGGGGAAGAGAGAGAGAGAGAGAGACTCACTCACTCACTCACTGAGTCTCTCACTCACAGAGGAAAAGAATGAGGAAGAACTCGCTCTTCCACTCCAGCACATTTCTGTCTTTCTCGGGTCTGATCTCTCATGTGATCTGATGTGATCTGATCTGAGGGGCTGTGCGAATGGGAAAACGGGAGCGACTGTGAGCCTGAGCTGTGCTGCGGGTTTCTTATCGCGCCTCCATCCGCCGTATAAAAGCCGCAAACCGAATGCGAGCTCGAGCAGTGCGGCACCGACCACGCGCGCGCCGTCTCCCAGCGTCTCCCTCCGTGTCCGAAGGTAAGAAAGACCTCCTCCGCCGACCACCACCTCGCCTTCCACTTCACCGCGGATCCCACCATCTCCCTCCGACTCATTCCTTCATTTTATTTTTGTTTGAAGTGCCGCCGTTTTAAGACAAAAAAAAAAGAACAAGCGCGAGCTTTCAATTCCCTTCGATTCGACCGCACCGATCAGCAGCGCGTTCATGGGGACACTAACGATAGGGGGACATTTTGCATTTTGCGCGCGCACTTTGTTTTTTTGCAAAGATTTAGCGCGTGTCTGAATTCAGCACGAACACGTATTTTATCTGATTGATTTTTTTATTTTTGAAGAATTTCAGTTAGGGAGCGCGAGACCGCGTGCGCTGCGCGCTGCAGATGCGGCTCCGGTCCTGCGAGATCCCAGCGAGCCGCTTTTAACAAACCCATTCAGGATCCGCTGATGTTACTGATATTTATTTTTTTATTTTGTTTAGTTGTGCATCCGTGCACGCGCTGTGTATCGGTGTGTAAGTGTGTGTGTGTGTGTGTGTGTGTGTTACACTCTCGTGCATAAGCTTTAAATGTGTGAAAGATGCAAATACTGTATTTTTTAACGTTATTGGGTTTTTTTACAGTTAAACACTGAAATATGAAATATAACTTCCACTAGAGATGATCTGTGGAATGTAAATGATGCTGTGAAGATAAATAAATAAATAAATAAATAAATAAATAGCAGTGGGACAGGTTTATCTTACACGAGGATCGTGTCGATTTTTTTTTCTGTATCACCAAATGCACATCGGTTTCAGCCCTTTAATATGCGTTCATTATTTATTTATTTTTTAATATTCAAACCCAAATCTTATGCACTGAGAATGAAAATGTTTAGAAGATTAATTTTTGATATAGTATTTGCTGTCATTTCAAATATGAAGTAAACCTCTACCAACAATGCGATATGAGATAAGGATACCTGTGACCTCCTGTTTAGCTGTTGTTAAAAGGATTATATTTAAATGCCTGTAAGTGTGTGTGTGTGTGTGTGTGTGGTGCATCTTTTGCCTGCAGGCGTATATCAGAGGCATTTCCCAGTCGCCCGCTCTTCTGTCCTCGTGCGTACGATAGCACACCGCTGTCCCAGGACAAACTCTGCGTGCACTAGTGAATGTAACATGGCGTATTCATTTGGTCGTAAAAAATATTATAAATAATTAATCACGTAAGTCCTGCTTAGTTATTCCCATGAAGCCACCAGACACGCTGCATTAACGGCGCACATCAGTCCTGGTTGAGCTCTGCCCTCTCCAACATTGCAGCACTGCTTCACTTTACTGCATCTCTTTAAACCACATGTCTTCCCTTCCCTGCACTCGTTCATTTCCCTCCCTTGTTCTCGCCATTCCGCAGGTTTCCGAAGCAGCAGCAGACGGTTCTTTTTTCACCACTGGCAGAATGATGAGGCGTTCAGAGCTTTCCTCGTTCCTCTCCACGGGGCTCCAGTGTCTTGCGGTAGTGGCAGCTTTGCTCTGCAACATCCATCACGTGACAGCGGAGAAGGTTCAAGACCACAGCTCGGACCATTCCAACAAATCAGGGACCTGCGGGGGTATAGTCAAGTGCGCCTCTGGAGTGATTCTCCCGGTGTGGGAGCCCCAAAACCCTTCTTTTGGGGACAAGGTGGCACGGGCCACAGTGTACTTCGTGGCTTTGGTTTACATGTTCCTCGGAGTTTCCATCATCGCAGATCGTTTCATGGCATCCATCGAGGTGATCACCTCTCAGGAGAAAGAAATCACCATTAAGAAACCCAATGGAGAAACGACCACCACCACTGTACGCATCTGGAACGAAACGGTGTCCAATCTTACCCTCATGGCCTTGGGTTCCTCTGCTCCAGAGATTTTGCTTTCTGTCATTGAGGTTTGTGGTCATAACTTTGATGCCGGTGACCTTGGACCTTCCACCATTGTTGGAAGTGCCGCCTTTAACATGTTCGTGATTATAGGAATCTGTGTCTACGTGGTTCCTGATGGGGAACATCGCAAGGTCAAGCACCTTCGCGTCTTCTTCGTCACCGCTGCCTGGAGCATTTTCGCGTATCTGTGGCTCTATTTGATCCTGGCGGTTATCTCTCCAGGCGTTGTACAAGTTTGGGAAGGCCTACTCACACTTTTCTTCTTCCCAATCTGCGTCGTTTTTGCCTGGATTGCTGACCGTCGTCTCCTCTTCTACAAATACGTCTACAAACGCTACAGAACGGGCAAGCATCGCGGGATGATCATCGAAACCGAAGGAGATCGTCCTCTTCCATCCAAAGTGGACATTGAAATGGATGGGAAGATGCTGAACTCCCATGCTGTGGATTTTCTGGATGGAACTTTGACTCTGGACCTGGATGACAAAGATCTTGATGAAGAGGAGGCCAGGCGTGACATGGCGAAGATCTTGAAGGAGCTGAAGCAGAAGCATCCAGATAAAGAAGTGGAGCAGCTGATTGAGCTGGCTAATTACCAAGTTCTCAGCCAGCAGCAAAAAAGTCGGGCGTTCTATCGGTGCCAGGCAACACGACTGATGACCGGTGCTGGGAATATCCTAAAGAAACATGCAGCAGATCAAGCGCGAAAAGCAGTTAGCATGCATGAGGTGCGCAGTGACATCGGTGAAAACGATCCCATTTCCAAGATCTACTTTGATCCCGGATCTTATCAATGCCTGGAAAACTGTGGAACCGTGGCGGTCAGTGTGGTACGTCGTGGTGGAGATCTCAACCAAATAGTTTCGGTTGAATTTCGCACAGAAGACGGGACGGCCAACGCAGGCTCGGACTACGAATTCACCGAAGGCACGGTGATGTTCAAGTCGGGCGAGACTCAAAAGGAGATCCGTGTCGGCATCATCGACGATGACATCTTTGAAGAGGACGAGAACTTCCACATCCACCTCAGCAACGTTCGCATTGTTCACGAAGGCGATGAGGCAGAGAATGGCGAAGCCAATCACGTGGACACGATCGCGACCCTCGGCATTCCTTCGACCGCCACGGTCACTATATTCGATGACGACCACGCTGGAATCTTCACCTTTGAAGAGCCTGTGATACACGTGAGCGAAAGTATCGGCGTGATGGACGTGAAGGTGCTCCGAACGTCAGGAGCTCGAGGTGTGGTTATGGTTCCCTACAAGACCATTGAGGGCACGGCGAAAGGAGGAGGCGAGGACTTCGAGGACAGCCATGGCGTGCTGGAGTTCCAAAACGATGAAATCTTGTAAGTCACTCTTAATCTTTAGTTGAATTTTTGGATCGCTGTGTTTTAGTGACAGAGCATCTGTGAAGGTCCTAATTTTGTTCTGTTTGGGTGAAAATGACATCAGAGCCTAAAAAGTGTTGAAAATTGGCTTGTGCATCAAAAGTCAGGGTGATGCTCTCAGTCCCATTCCCTCCATCTCATGTTTACTGAGTACAGTTACAGTGACGAAGGCCTGGCTTAACCAGACGTCCCTTCAAGTTCTAAACACAACATGAGGGTTAAAACTGACCAAAGACGTATCTCTGTAATTCCAGCAGCAGACCTTCACTGGTGCTCTGTCATTTCAGGAACGGTGCACTGTGGAGTTTCAGATGAAAGTCTGTGTGTTGGATGCTTAATGTCTGTTCTCGTGACATCACAGTGTTGCTGAAAGATTTGTCACGGAAGATGAGGAAGATGTCGTCTCGTATTTCTGTCTAACTTTTCTTCTTTCGTGTATCTGTCCATCTTCCTGCTGTTTTCTCTGTGCTCTCTGCTGCTGAGGCTCGGCGTCTGGTTTAAACACGCGTCGAATGCTGAAGAATGTCGAAAGTATCATTACAGAATCTAATGCTTCCATCTGTTTCGCATATCAGCCTGGCCACTGGCTCAATGGAGCAGAGATTTGGCAATTTTGATAAGTCTTAGAGAACGAATGAGGTTGTGTTTGTGTGAAAAAATGTGTCCTGATGGTTGGATAAAATGGAGGTGTGTATTTATTCTCACGTGTTTGGTTATCACGTGTAGGTTTCGACACAGTGCTATCCACACCGTGATCTTTTCACTGGTCTGACCTTTACGGGTTGTGTTACATCTTTGTGTTTCATGACAAAACAAGCAGATTTAGCGTCACCTCGATGCTTTTTCACACATTCCCATCGCACAGGAGCATGACTCTTCAAATTAATTACATAAAGGTCCAGATCAGCGACTAACATGATTACGATTCTTGGCTATAAATAAGACAATTTGAAGTGGTTATGTTTTGTTTCGCAGTGACGTTATGCGTTACCGCTTTGGACTCACGCCACGATAAAACCCCGCCCATTCCCGCAGTTATTAGCGACTTTAAGAGCGATGGTGCCGGAGACAGCTACGGCGGGCGGAAAGAAAAAGGGAGCTGTACTGCACGTGTGCGAATTTAACTCACTGCTGCGGTTCAAAAACAGTGAGGTTTATAAACGAGTTCATTTCATATTTACACTAAATAACGGCTCTGTTCCTTCAGTGAATCCAGAGCAACTGGGTCAAAGACTATTGATCTTGGAAGCTGACAAAAAGTATTTGAAAAATATGAATTTCAGATATTTTAATCATATTCACAAAATTAAAAAAAAAAATTCGGGGAATTTAAATAAACATTTTTGCCAGTGTTTTATTTTTCCTTTGGAATCCTGCTTCACCTTTGACTATAAAATCTGTGTTTTTGAGATTTGTATTTAAATCGGATTTTTTTTAAATCTTAAAAGCACAGCATGTAATTGTGTATGATATGGCTTTAAAAAGAAATTGGCAAAAATGTACATTTTATAAAGACACCAGAGAAAAAGCTTTCCAAGTGCCGTAAAAGACCTTTATAATTGAACGTGTTTTTCTGAAGAGACACCACAGACCCAAAGCCCCAGACCCAAAGCCCCAGACCCAAAGACACAGACCCAAAGACACAGACCCAAAGACACAGACCCAAAGCCCCAGACCCAAAGCCACAGACCCAAAGCCCCAGACCCAAAGCCCCAGACCCAAAGCCCCAGACCCAAAGACACAGACCCAAAGCCCCAGACCCAAAGCCCCAGACCCAAAGCCCCAGACCCAAAGCCGTGGCAGGAAGTCGGCTTTGATATCATAATGAATTTCTGATGTTTTATAAACACGTAGTTAATCACAGAAATAAAGACAGACACTCTTTCTCCTTTCTAACTAAACTAAACACATATTTACTTCCACTTAGTGAACCTGCCTGAGATACTTTCTACAAAAAAACCTTAGGCTAAAGCAGTTACGAACGAACGAGCAAACGAACGAGCGAATGCAGTAACTGTTCTAATGAACTCTGCCTTTGTCCTGCGAGCTTCATATCTGACAGCGTGTGTTAAAGGTTCTGTCCGATCTTTAACCCTTTCCTGCTCAGTTTCCTCACCTTACAGCTGCGTTTAGGAAAATATCAGATCTTTACTGTAGTTGAACACGAATCATCGTCCTGATTTCTGTTGCTTTCCAGACTATTCCTCGTTTCTTGGCCACTGAATGTCTGGGAGTTTTACGGAGTATTATTTTTAAGATAGATTTTTTTCACCTCCTTGCATTATGTAACAGTTCTAGACTCTGTACATTTTGTATATGTGTAAATAATATCGCAATATTTTGTTCAGAAACTTAAAAAATAAATATTTCGACCTATGTTAAAGAGTCTTAGTTTAAAAACTCATTGAAAGATTTTTTTTTTAAATTCAGGTATTTATTGTGGGTTTGTTTGTTTGTTTGTTTGTTTGTTTGTTTGTTTGTTTGTTTGTATTCCTGTGCAAGGAATAATTTTTTAAAATAAGTGACATTTATACAAAGTAAAAATTGAATTTTTTTCAGTTTTCAATTTTAAGTAAGAAAACTATTTAAAGAATCTGTATATGATTTTAAATCATTTGAAAGAATGATATTTTTAGAAACATCATCACTTCACTAATCAGACTAGAAATCTTCTGCCTGTAGCTCGTCTCTGATTGGACGAGCCATCTTTAGCGAAACGTGTGAAGGAAACTGAAACAGACGATCGGCTACAGAAGCTGAACTGGATCAAGGTTAGAAGACTAGCACAGCTGAGGGTTTCATTTATTTTTATTTATTTATTTATTTATTTATTTATTTCCTGCTGCTGAAGTTACTGCACTGTATCCGCATCACTGATGACATCATGATGAGTGCTGCGATTATTTAAACAATGTCCTTGTCCCGTTATAAACTCCATCTCGTCGTCTCTCGTCCTGATTTCTGGGACTGTGTAAGACAAGTGTAGCGACGGAGCGAACGTGAGCCGTGTGTTTTGAGGCAGATTCGAAGCAGATGTTGAGGGTCAGACTTTCCGGGGCCTGTTGGCCTGCTGCATATTTTCCATCGTGCAGAGCTGCGAGTGCCGTTAAGTGGATTTTAATAACACTCCTTTAATGAAATGATGGAGGGACTGAAGGACGCAGGGATGATGGCGAGGAAAAGAGTCCCGCAACCATAGCAGCGACTCTGGATCTCCGCTTTCTTTAAAAGAAATCCTGCTCGAATGTGATGTGTTTGGATATTAAACGATTCCGGATATATAATTAGAGCATTATCTCATGTTTCTGGAATATGAATTGAGAGCGGAAGAAGTGACGCAGCCTCTCATTACCGCCGTGCCTGCCTCTCAGACCTGTACAAGCATTCATGATTTCCATCTATTTATTATTTATTTATTTTTTATTCCTTCCCCTTTCTTAGGAAAAATCGTGTGAATTTTTGTTAAAGAGCAGAAAAATTCCCCAGTAAATCCTATTAGGCTGTTCAACATCACAGATGTGGCAGATGTGTAGATAAAACAAGTGCACATTCATCTTTTCATGACACGTCCTTGACTTTTTTCCACTGCGCGCCATTTTATTCACCGACTTGTTGCCTTTTGTACACATGCTGGTGATCCTGAGGTCAGACTGAGCCCTTCGTGGTTTTAAAAGAAAGCGTCAGGTAAAAGTCTGATCTCAACAAGCCTGGGTTTCAAAGTCTAAGTGTTATATAAAATGATTCAAGTTTATCTGACGGAAGATAAGATAAGGCAAGACAAATGTTTATGAACACTTCATGGGGAGATTAAGGGTCACAGTGGCGTGAGAGTGAGGTGGAGAATAAATAAATATAAATAATAATAAGTAAAGAGAAGTGTGTGACAGAAGCGTGGCGTTTATAGGAAGACGGAAGATCCTCGGGTTATGGTGTGATATAGAAGGTGAACATACGCCGGACGCGCGATATCGTTCGTTTCCACGCGGTGAAAGAGCTGACGGATGTCCTCGCACTCTCATGGGAGGAGTTGGTAATGAGCGCTGTTTATTTAGCTAGCGATAGAGTGCAGTGGTCAGGACAGGACAGAGCCGAAGTTTTCTGATCAGCCGTCTGATTTCCTCACCAGCAGCGACGCCGGAGATGACGTCTTTAGGAAAGCTCTCGGTCTCCTCAGTAGTGAGCGTGGAGCTCCTGAAGCGTGGAAGTGCTGGTGCTTCTGTGCTCTATCTGGTGTGTTTACATTTCCTGTTTGTCTGACTTTGTTTCATTTTTGTTTGATGCTGTGTACTTTATGGTGTGATTGTCTGCATTTATTATATGTTATTTACTGTAGTCTTTTACTCCTCCACATGTTGCACTGTAGTTTCCTGCATTGTGGTTTTCTCCGTTGTGATGCGATGTGCTAAAAATGACAGTAAAGCTGACTTTGACTTTGACTTTGACTTTGACTTTGACTTTGGACGTGACGTTGTCGGTGTTTGGAGCTGAAACTGAAATAGACTGAAACACTGAGACAGTTCTCACACACATTCAGGTCAGAAAACCAAGACGCTAAATGAGGACCTGTTGAATCTGTGTATGGAGGCCAAGGCTACTTGAACCACAGCTATTGGCTAGTGTTACTGTGATTGACAGGGGAGAGAGAATATGCCCCTCCCACCCGACTCGTGATCACAGACAGCTGAGGCATGATCGGATGATGGATGAAGACAGGCGTGGTAGAAAGATGATCTAAGCTATGAAAGTGTCCTTTTCCTGTTAGAGGAACGCTGCTAAGCTCAAGTGTATAAATGAACCTTAACTAGCTCTGCTGCTCGAGTGTCTGATGTGCATGTGTGTGTTAGAACGTGCACTAGACACCATCAAATAATACAAACCTTCTAAACCAACTCGATCTGTTTATTCTATCCGTTTATCCATTTATTCCATGTACAGGTTAGCCAAAATAATACTTTTTAAAAATAAAATAAAATTATTTTGTACGCTAATGCTAATTATATACATTTGATTGTTTCAGTCAAATCTTTTAGCTTTTACATGCCACTAAAATCACATTTTGTACTTCTGTATAAAACTTACTAGGGGGCGGGGCTACATATGAGCTCAGTCTGTGATGTCACAACATGGCCTCCATGGCTTAAACTAATTAGCTCTGATATGTGAATTATTTTGGGATAACAAGGCAGTAAAGTTTTAGCTACAGAACTCGTGTGTTAGTCTTGTGACCTAACTAACATTAGTGATGTAGAACATCGTGGTTGTCATGGTAACGTTATGTTATTGTCATGGTAACGTTATATTTGAACATTAGGATGTAAATCGAGACTCTATTATTATTATCCAGCTCGTTATTATTCATTTTCACATCATGAATATTTATAGATTATTATATTTGACATTTTTAATAAGGATAACGGTGTAGAGATGTAACCAGGCCGTGTTATTACTTATTAAAACATTTTTAAAAGCTTATCATTACACACAGATTAGCTGTACTTTAAACCCGGGGACTGAAAGCCTCAGGTGATGAGTTCATTTCGTCTGATTTGAAGGATGAGTTTGTGATTTGTGGAGTGCGGTGATGAGAACTGGACCTACCTGTTCTACACACACACACACACACACACACCTACGCCAGGTAGGAAGGTCAGACACGCTTATTCTGTTAAACTACTGTGAAATATTATGTGAGAGATTACACTTCAGAGCTAATGAATTCTGGATTCTGATTGGTCAGGAGGTGTTGATTAATTTTCTGTGACAGCAGGAATGTAGGAAGTTACACTCGGGATTATTCTGAAGATGCAGACAGGCAGAAAAGAATTCATTTAAAATGAGATTACGGAGATAAAAGTGGTTTTTCATTTGAAGCAAAGATTTATGGGAAATATTTTGGGTGAGATTTGTTTATTTGTTTTAACAAATTTATGCTATTTGTTATTTTTTTCCAAAACTACAGAAGTCACACATGAAACAAGTTGGAACAACAACACTTAGTTAACTAATTAACTAATAATCAACTAATGCATTAATTAAGTAATGATCAATCACAAATCAATAGAGTCCATATATTAAAAAGATGATAGTCTTTTTCTGTGTGGGGAGTGTGGAGCATGTGAGGAGTGTGTGGAGTGTGAGGAGAGTGTGGAGAGTGTGGAGTGTGTGAGTAGTGTGTGGAGTGTGAGGAGAGTGTGGCGTGTGAGGAGAGTGTGGAGTGTGAGGAGAGTGTGGCGTGTGTGGAGCGTGAGGAGTGTGTGAGGAGAGTGTGAGGAGAGTGTGGAGTGTGAGGAGAGTGGAGTGTGTGAGGAGAGTGTGAGGAGAGTGTGGAGTGTGAGGAGAGTGTGGAGTGTGTGACGAGTGTGTGAGGAGTGTGGAGTGTGTGGAGTGTGAGGAGAGTGTGGAGTGTGTGAGGAGAGTGTGAGGAGAGTGTGGAGTGTGAGGAGTGTGGAGTGTGAGGAGAGTGTGGAGTGTGTTGAGTGTGTGAGGAGAGTGTGGAGTGTGTGAGGAGTGTGAGGAGAGTGTGGAGTGTGTTGAGTGTGTGAGGAGAGTGTGGAGTGTGTTGAGTGTGTGAGGAGTGCGAGGAGAGTGTTGAGTGTGTGAGGAGTGCGAGGAGAGTGTGGAGTGTGAGGAATGTGAGGAGTGTGTGAGGAGTGTGTTGAGTGTGAGGAGAGTGTGGAGTGTGTGAGGAGTGTGTTGAGTGTGTGTTGAGTGTGTGTATAGTGTCGTTACGCCCTTGAACACAGCACAGGTGCAGGAGGGACAGATTGCGCCGGAAAAAAATGAAGGAAGAGAGGAGAAAGGGAGAGAAAAAGAAAAGAGGGAACGAGAAAATAGCTGATCTACATTGTGTAGCCCGAGGCCGTCTCCACCCTCAATTCAACTCCACACTAAAGTCAGGAGAAGTTCTCAACCAAAAACTGCTTCTCGCTCAACTTCCTCCAGCCAATCAGCTGTGAGCAGGTCCTTTAATGACAGTGCACATGGTCCTTAAACACACACACACACACACACATCTTGCCAATGGCTTAAAAAATGAACGAGGTTGCAATACACACACACACACACACACACACACAGTGATGGATGAGTGTGTGTGTGTGTGTGTGTGTTTGTGTGTGTGTGTGTGTGTGTGTGTGTGTGTGTATTGCAACCTCGTTCATTTTTTAAGCCATTGGCAAAAACGCCAGAAGCACTTCAACAATCCTCTCTGTGTGTGTGTGTGTGTGTGTGTGTGTGTGTGTGTGTGTGTAAGGAGGCAACCATCTGCACTGTCATTAAAGGAGACAGCCATCAGATGGTACAGTCCCTCAGGATGGCCAAAGAAAAGAGAAAGACAGAAGTGTCTTGAGATGAGAGAGGGGAAAAAGTGTGTATTACAGGTCTGTCTGTCTCTCTCTCTCTCTCTCTCTCTCTCTCTCTCTTGCTCATTGTGTATGTCTGTCTCTCTTTTTCTCATCTATCTGTTTCTTGCTCCTTTCTCTCTCCATCTTCCTCTCTCTCTCCATCTGTTTTACTCTCTCTCTCTGTCTGTCTATTTCTCTCTCCATCTATTTGTCTATCTATTCTTCTGTCTCTTTTCCTATTTATTTCTCTCTCTCCATCTGTCTCTCTCTGTGTTTCTCTCTCCAGCTACCTCTCTCCCTTTCCATTGTCTCTCCTCACCTATTTTGTCTCTTTCTCCATCTCTCTCTCTCCCCCTCTCTCTGTCCCGCACTTTATTAATAGCTGTGGTTCAATTAGCCTTGGCCTCCAAACACAGATTCAACAGGTTCTCATTTAGCATCTTGGTTTTCTGACCTGAATGTGTGTGAGAACTGTCTCAGTGTTTCAGTCTGTTTCAGTGTTTCAGGGTTTCAGTATTTCAGAGTTTCAAGGTTTCAGAGTTTCAGTATTTCAGGCTTTCAGTATTTCAGGGTTTCAGTATTTCAGGGTTTCAGTATTTCAGGGTTTCAGTATTTCAGAGTTTCAAGGTTTCAGTGTTTTAGGGTTTCAGGGTTTCAGTGTTTCAGTCTGTCTCAGTGTTTCAGGGTTTCAGTATTTCAGTGTTTCAGTATTTCAGGCTTTCAGTATTTCAGNTTCAGAGTTTCAGTATTTCAGGGTTTCAGTATTTCAGGGTTTCAGAGTTTCAGTATTTCAGGGTTTCAGTATTTCAGTGTGTAACCCATAATATTGAAGAAGGCATAATTTAAAATCACTCCACACTCCCAAAAATATGTATTTACACACCAGAATACGGAACAGAAGGACCTGCACTTACACACCACACATTTCATTAATATGCAAATTTTGCTCTCGACATTAAAGTGCTGAAACCCCTCCCCCCGGTGAAGCACTGTCACATGGCCTGCGTTTGCATAACGAGCTGCATTTGTGTCGTATTTGTTTTATTTTTTTAATAACCGATTTTTAATTTTGTTTTGTGGGATGTTCTGAGTTTGGGATATTTTTTATAATCAACCCCCTGATTGATACTTTTCCAGAACTCTGTCCTGCTAAATTAGCTTCCACTCGCTAGGTTTTTTTTTAGCTAGGTTAACTTTAATTGAATTATAACCCGTGTGTCCCCTTGTCATTGAATTAAATTCCTTTTAATAAAACCTCAGTCGGTGGGACGAGTGACATCTGTCTTGTCATTAGTGGGGGTGGAGCTTACACAATCTTTACACAAATGTAACCCCGCCCACTTTCCACTGAAAAGGAGGGACATTGTGCTGATAAGTCACTAACAACATTAGTGTGTTAGATTTCAGTAGTGGACTCGAGTGTGTGTGTGTGAGAGAATGTAAGAACAGGAAGCTACAGGGAGTGAGTCACACAGAAAGAGTTTGTGTGTGTGTGTGTGTGTGTGTGTGTGTGTGTGTGTGTGTTGGGTAACAGCAGTCAGTAAACTGGTCGATGTTGATTTGATTTCAGTCCCTCTGCCATGGAGCTCAGTCTAATCTCTAGCAAAAGCTTCGAGTGTAACCCGAGAACCCATATGTGTGTGTGTGTGTGTGTGTCCTTTTCCGTTGAGCTTGAGTAACACAGATAGTTTTCAACACCTTGCTTGACTGCACCCACACTCTTACACACACACACACACACACACACACACACACACACACACACAGGTGCCCTTTGCCAATAGCACAGAGGTCATTTTGTGGCAATAAGGAAAATGTCCACTCCATTCAGATGTTAAATGCATACAGGGCAGTGTGTGTGTGTGTGTGTGTGTGTGAAAGGAACTCGCTGCCTGTACAAAGAGTCATCGCTAGGCAACAGACATGATGGAGTGGTTACACTTATGTAGGGCAAAGAGAGAGAGAGAGAGAGAGAGAGAGAGAGAGAGAGAGGGTCCCACAGGTGAAGATACCTGAATTAGAGAGAGTTCAGAGCCTGTACACCTGCTGACACACACACACACACACACACACACGCACACACAGAAATGTAGAAAGGCTGCACTCTGATGCTCAAAAAACAACGATACCAATGCAGTTTATAAATTGAACTGAATTATTCGATTCACATTCATAAACAAATCAGCTCAGTTTAAACTAATTCTTTTACGTGAATCAGGTGAATCAATTCTCACGGACAGACAAAACAGCTATTTTTGTATTTTTTTTAATTAGTTGTGTTTAAATTACCTTTAGAAATGAATCAGGCAAATTGATTCGCTGATCAGTTTTAAGTGTTCGAGGTGAATCGAGTTCGAGCACGAATGAATCAGTTCATTTTTAATCACTTTTAAACACGATTCTCACACACAAACAAACTGATTCTGTTTAAAATCCCATTTTTATAAATGAATTGATTCAGAAAGTGCACATTTTTAGTTAAAATAAGAAAATGTGACAGTCACCTGCAGAATGTGGAGTTTTCTGAGTTTTTTGGTTTAGAAATGAATCCAACAGCTGATTCCTGAATGCTGACGAATCAAACGAATCAAAACAAATTATGAAATATAATAGGTAGTTGAAAAGAAGAAGAAAGTGGGTCATTATGCTGTGTGTGTGTGTGTGTGTGTGTGTGTGTGTTTGATTCACTTAAATTTAAATTCATTTAAATCGAACTGATTTGTTCATGATTGTGATTGAATTCACTCAGTTCACTTGAATTTTGTCATTGTTGTTTATTGAGCATCGGTGTGCAGCCTTTCTACACACACACACACACACACACACACACACACACACACACACACGTTAATGGTGAGTGTTTTGTCTAGAGAGCCAGTGAAGTTAATGATCTTATTTAATTTAACTTATACTCATTAATAAACTCCAGCTTGGGAACTCGGTGGCATTTTAGCAAATCACTCTGAAGTTCAGACCTTCATCATACTGCAGCCGGGGAAACGCAGAGTGTGTGTGTGTGTGTGTGTGTGTGTGTGAGAGAGAGAGAGAGAAATGTCCCTGTGGGCCACCGTCCATCACTGCTTTAATCTAATGAAGACAGAAACAGAAGATCAGCTCCGTAAATCTGCTTCTGTGGAGTCAAAACCACCGTAATGCTCAAATCACGCTACGAGATTTATTATACAAATAAATCACTGTGTGTGTGTGTGTGTGTGTGTGTGTGTGTGTGTGTGTGTTTATAAAATAATGAGTGGCAGTGCGGTGTGATGTATTATTCATCTTATAGCGCAGTGACAACAGTTAAAGAACGACGTCATACTTTTTATCCATTTATAGTTACATTTAAAGTTTGTGAAACGAGATAGTTCCGGTTGTCGCTTACGTTATAGCAGCTATAAACACTCGTTCCCTCAGCAGCCTCTCTTTATTCTCTCTCTTCAAGTTAATAAGACAAAAGAAAACCCGCAGCATATTACATCACGTTAGCGAGAAACCGCAAAGAAGCGTAAACTCCTCTGTCCTGAAGACATCAGAAAACTTAACGTTACAGCTTCACCTCTGACTGTTACAGAGCACTGACACTGGAGACTCCTTCCATAAACCTTACATAAACATCTCCTTACTTGAAAACTTCTCCATATCAACGGTTTCTAAAATCCATTTATGCGGAGCTTCCGGCGTCCCTGTGAATGAGCTGTTACTATGGAAACGCCAAATACTGTCCTTATGTTGTAAGAGTACCTTCGTAAAACTCTCCGTAACAGGAGTTGCTCTGCACTAACAGGAGTACTAGATTAGCTGATTACTCACCCAGACTAGTGGGAGCTGAGGAGATGGTTTAGGGATCTCATATGGGGAGCCGTACTGTAATGGCTTGGGACTGCGATTGCTGTAGTGGCTTTGGGGCTGCGGTTGCCA
>JAKKZN010000010.1:308301-313301 GCA_033441825.1 Pangasius elongatus
GTGTGTGTGTGTGTGTGTGTGTGTGTGTGTGTGTGTGTGTGAGAGAGAGAGAGTGTGTGTGCGTGTGTGTGTGTGTGTGTGTGTGTGTGTGTGTGTGTGTGTGTGAAATGATTACAGCTGAATGACACAGACCTAGCTTTAATGCTTTTTGCAGCCCATCTGTCCTGATTTAGCCGAGTGACACACACGTCTGTGCATTAACAAGGGGCGGGGCTTAGAGGACATTTACATAAGTTACGTTTGCATATGTTACATCACAAACTCATCACGTGACATTACTACCGCTGTAATTCTTTTGTTTTCATTAATTTCATTGGCTTTGTCCCGAGCATAAAAACACTTCCAATAGTTACACAATATAACAGCTTAGCAATTAGCTAGCTTAGCTAACGTCAACATTGATGTTAGTAACATTAGCTGGCTAACTTTATGCTAGCTGTTAGCTATTGTGTAAATAATATGACCACTTAAAAAGTTAGCTAAGTATTAGGGTCAGTGTTTTTTATTTATAATGAAAAATGTTTCATAGCAAGCATGCTAACGCTAGTCTCTTTCATTATGTTCTTTAAACTTGCAATCAAAGTTGCTAGCATGCTAGCTAACATTAGGCTAATTACCGAATTTAATTATAAAGTTTGGATAGTGTTATGCTAACAGAGTTACTAGCCTGATGTTCTTTCTTTCTTTCTTTCTTCCTTTAACGTAATTATTTTCTGACATTTGTTTTGTAAACATTAGTGACTGTCTGTCTTTATTCTGTTTGTTTTTTTTTTCTTTCTTTGATGTTTAACATTATCCCTCCATCCTCTCATCCGGAGCGGAGTGATGAACGCTGTACACACTGTGGTTATGAACTCAGACTGTTGCTGTTCGATGTTTAATATTCTGGGTGTGAGCGAGAGACTCGTCAGAGCAGGAGAGGGAGCTGATTGGCTCAGAGGTGTCACTCAGACTGACAGCTCCGCCCACTCAGCGCTCGGCCTTGTGGGAGATGTGAGAGGTGGTGTGGAGTGAGGCGGAGTGTGAGGTAGAGTGAGGCGGAGTGTGAGGTAGAGTGAAGCAGAGTGTGAGGTAGAGTATGAGGCAGAGTGTGCGGTGGAGTGTGAGGTAGAGTGAGGCAGAGTGTGAGGTAGAGTGAGGCAGAGAGTGAGGCAGAGTGTGAGGTAGAGTGAGGCAGAGTGTGAGGTAGAGTGAGGCAGAGTGTTGAGGTAGAGTGAGGCGGAGTGTGAGGCAGAGTGTGAGGTAGAGTGAAGCGGAGTGTGAGGTAGACTGTGAGGTAGACTGTGCGGCTGAGAGTGAGGCAGAGTGTGAGGTAGACTGTGAGGTAGAGTGAGGCGGAGTGTGAGGTAGAGTGAAGCAGAGTGTGAGGTAGAGTATAAGGCAGAGTGTAAGGCAGAGTGTGCGGTGGAGTGTGAGGTAGAGTGAGGCAGAGTGTGAGGTGGAGTGTGAGGTAGAGTGAGGCAGAGTGTGAGGCAGAGTTTGAGGTAGAGTGAAGCGGAGTGTGAGGTAGACTGAGGTAGACTGTGCAGCGGAGAGTGAGGCAGAGTGTGAGGTAGACTGTGAGGTAGAGTGAGGCGGAGTGTGAGGTGGAGTGAGGCAGAGTGTGAGGTAGACTGTGAGGTAGAGTGAGGTAGACTGTGAATTAGAGTGAGGCGGAGTGTGAGGTAGAGTGAGGCAGAGTGTGAGGTAGAGTGAGGCTGAGTGTGAGGTAGAGTGAGGCTGAGTGTGAGGTAAAGTGAGGCGGAGTGTGAGGTAGAGTCAGCAGGGAATTGTGGGTAGATATGCAGTGACTCAGAATAAATGCTGCTGTCATGCTGCACTGAGGCATTCTGGGTATTTCATCATCTTTCATCTCACTACGTTCTTCTCCTCTCCTCTCTTCTTCTCTCTTCTGCTCTCCTCTCTTCTCTCTTTTCCTCTCATCCTCTCCTCTCTTTTCCTCTCATCTTCTCCTTTCTTCTCTCTTCTCCTCCTCTCCTGTCTTTTCCTCTCCTCCTCTACTCTCTTTTCCTCTTTTTTCCTCTTTTTTCCTCTCCTCTCCTTTCCTCCTCTCTTCCTCTTCTCTTCTCCTCTCCTCTGCTCCTCTCCTCTTCTCTTCTCTTCTCTTCTCTTCTCTTCTCTTCTCTTCTCTTCTCTTCTCTTCCTTTTGTTTCTTTCCGTAATTTTTCACTTTTTTCCTTTTCTTTAGAACTTTCATTCAGTCTCTAAGTGACAGGGTCATGAACCCATATCGTGTGTGTGTGTGTGTGTGTGTGTGTGTGTGTGTGTGTGTTGCCGTGGCGTTGGTGTTGCCGTGACAGCAGCTGTCTCGGTGCTCTCTGTGGGAAACATTAGTGTCTGACTGCCAGAGGGATTGTGGGATGGGGATTAGGACATGATCAATGAGTGCAGTTTAAGCACACACACACTCACAGACTCACACACTCTCAGACTCACTCACACACACTCACACACACACTCACAGACTCACTCACACACTCACACTCACTCTCACACACACACTCACTCTCACACACTCACACACACACTCACAGACTCACACACACACTCACACTCTCACACACACTCACACACTCACAGACTCACACACACTCACACACACACACACTCACAGACTCACTCACACACTCTCACACACACACACACACACACTCACACACACACACACACACACACACGCACTCAGAGATTCACACACACACTCACAGACTCACTCACACACTCACAGACTCACACATACACTCACACACACTCTCACAGACTCACACACACACTCACACACTCACACACACTCACACACTCACAGACTCACTCACACACACTCACACACACACACACACGCTCAGACACTCACACACATTTTTTCCCTCTTCTTCATTCATTTTTCTGTCTCCATTTCTGTGATAGAAATATTACATTCTTTTGTTTTACTCTTTTTGTCTTTCCTTCTTTATTGAATATAAACATCTAAAATAAAATTATTTATTTTTATTAAAACAACCTCACTGACCAAATCTCACCCAAAGCTGCATTAAAATCCCAATTATATTGAAGGGAAAAAAGAACATTCAATCAGCACAAGAGAAATGGAGAAATTTATTATAAATAAATAAATAAATTAATTAATTAACTAATCAATTAATTAACAAACAAACAGGGTTAATTTTGGCCACAGGTGTGTGTGTTTTTATTTATTAGGACATACGTCACATAATTATTGACATTCCACCTGGTTTCCAGACGGTAGTGCTATTTTTTGTAAGAAAAATGAGTTTGTGTGTGTGTGTGTGTGTGTGTGTGTGTGTGTGTGTGTGTGAGAGAGAGAGTGTGTGTGTGTGTGTGTGTGTGTGTGTGTGTGTGTGTGAGAGAGAGAGAGTGTGTGTGTGTGTGTGTGTGTGTGTGTAAGACCAAACAGAAGGCCATAAGCTGTGCACTCTTCAGTAAACACTACTTCACCCTGAGCACAAAGCCACTCGATTATTTCACCTCAGGATTTATTATTTAGGAACATTCCCGTACCCGGATATTGACCCCGTTATTCCGGTCGTGGACTCGGACAAGGACGCTTCGGTGTGAATGATTCCCCCCTGCTAATGGAGTGTGTGTGTGTGTGTGTGTGTGTGTGTGTTGTGCCACTAGAGCTTTTCCCGTAATTGCGTTATTGAGGACGGAGCTGTATCACAGCCGCACGCCGCACTCGCTCCATCTGTCCCGCTATTAATTACAGCCGGACGCTGAGTGCTCCAGCTCTCCACCTCTTTACTGCCATCGATCCTGCAACTGCAGCACGGCCTGGTGACTCAGAGCCAAAATGGCCGACCTCCTGCTTACATCATCCCTCATTTATCTAAGGCCCGGAACTGTCTAATCTCTAATCTTATAAAAAAAGATTTTACACGCTGCAGTTAAACAGTGTGATGAATTCCCTCAGTGTGACAACCGTCCAATCACCTGTCAGGGTTTATCCGTCCAATCACCTGTCACGGTTTATCCGTCCAATCACCTGTCAGAGTTTATCCGTCCAATCACCTGTCAGAGTTTATCCGTCCAATCACCTCTCACTGTTTATCCGTCCAATCACCTGTCAGAGTTTATCCGTCCAATCACCTGTCAGAGTTTATCCGTCCAATCACCTGTCAGGGTTTATCCGTCCAATCACCTCTCACTGTTTATCCGTCCAATCACCTGTCAGAGTTTATCCGTCCAATCACCTGTCAGGGTTTATCTGTCCAATCATGTGTCCAATCATCTGCACACAGGCGAGTGTGATTGCCTATAAGGGAGGGTGAAAAGCACTTGGGGTAAACATGTCACTGAAAAGTCACTTTTTACATTCGCACTTAGACCCTTTCCCTTGGATCTGTGGGGCGGGGAGTGAGGAGTGGGGAGTGAGGAGTGATGAGTGGGGAGTGAGGAGTGATGAGTGATGAGTGAGGAGTGGGGAGTGATGAGTGAGGAGTGAGGAGTGGGGAGAGATGAGTGAGGAGTGGGGAGTGAGGAGTGGGGAGTGAGGAGCGTGGGGAGTGAGGAGTGATGAGTGGGGAGTGAGGATATAGGAGTGAGGAGCGTGGGGAGAGATTCCACCGGGATATGAGGCATGGAGGAAAGATACCGAGGGAATGAGTCCGTCTCCAGCGATGAGAGAGACGAGCTGAAAGGCGGCGTTCAGATAGCGGATGAAGATGGAAGCTTGTGGTTTAATCTGGTGTCAGAGCGAGTGTTCTGTAATTATCTGAGATTCACGTTATATTCCATAAGCTTTAAAACTGTGTCATTTTGAGGTTGTGTATATGAACAGTCCGGGAAGCTGCACAGCAGAGGGACAAACCCCCACATGAAATAAAGAATAAATGAATGGAAGGTTATTGGTATCAGTAAAAAGATAAATTTATAATGGTTGGCGTGGCAACGTTCTCATCGCTATAGAAACATTACGGAGCATAATCACACGCCCCGCTTCTAATTTTGAATTATTTTGATGCAGTTTTGCTTTCTGCTTG
>JAKKZN010000010.1:320801-322125 GCA_033441825.1 Pangasius elongatus
GAAGGAGAGAGAGTGATAAAATGAGAGAGAGAGAAGGAGAGAGAGAGATAGAATGAGAGAGAGAGAGTGATAGAATGAGAGAGAGACGGAGAAGGAGAGAGAGTGATAGAATGGGAGCGAGAGAGAGAGATAGAATGAGAGAGAGAGTGATAGAATGAGAGAGAGAGACAGAATGAGAGAGAGTTATAGAATGAGAGAGAGAGAGAAGGAGAGAGAGATAGAATGGGAGCGAGAGAGAGAAAGAAGGAGAGAGAGAGAATGGGAGAGAGAGAGAGAGAAGGAGAGAGAGATAGAATGGGAGAGAGAGAGAGAAGGAGAGAGAGAGATAGAATGGGAGCGAGAGAGAGAGAGAAGGAGAGAGAGTGAGAATGAGAGAGAGTGAGAGAGAGAGAGAGAAGGAGAGAGAGATAGAATGGGAGAGAGAGAGAGAAGGAGAGAGAGATAGAATGGGAGAGAGAGAGAGAGAGAAGGAGAGAGAGATAGAATGGGAGAGAGAGAGAGGGTGAGACAGAGAGATGAAAACTACACTGTCAGGAATAACATGCAATTCACTGCAAAAAAAAAAGAATTGATAAATGAAAATATCTTCAGAAGATGCGACTTTATCTAAAATTCCTCATTATAAAATTACAATAAACCAAATATTTATTTATTTATTAAACTCTTCTACTGACTGATTATTTTTCGTTTTTTTAGAATCAATCTAAATGATCTGCTAATAAAATAAAAAATGTAAAGCTCAATATGTGTCTAATTATATAATAATTTTATTATTACTTTTAAAAGTTATTAGTTTTGGTATTTGATAATTGATAATGTAATTATAATAATAAAAAATTTAGACTTGGTTGATTTATTATTTTTTTATTTGACTTTGGGTGATTTTTTCTTGTTATGTTATTTGAAAGCTTGTGTGGTGGTTATTTGGTCATTTTGTTGTCTGTTGAAAGTTTCTGTAACGTGTAGAGTCGAGACAATGGAGCTGGGGATCCAAACGCAAGGCTTTATTTACAATCGCGGTGAAAAACAGGCAGGGTCGAGCTCCAGCAAACAGTATAATCCCAGGCAGGGGCAAAAGAATGATCCGGAAACGCAGGCGAAGGTCAGGGCAGGCAGCAAACAATCAGAAACAGGGAGAACGGTCCAAGGGTCAAAGCACAGGTAAACTAGGCAACACGGAAACACAGGAACGTGGAAACTACAAACGAACAATCAAACAATAATCAGCAAACTAGGAGCAGGTGTGGGCCACTTTTAAACAGGGCAAGGAGAACACATGACCAAACCAACCAATGGGAACAAGACACATGTAAGCAAGGAACCA
>JAKKZN010000010.1:368924-384143 GCA_033441825.1 Pangasius elongatus
ATTTCCACACAGTAGTTACTATATTTAAGTTCTTACATTTATTTACCATACTGATTTTATTACTAATCCATTTCAGACTGATGGGAGCAAAATGGCTCAGCTTTTACCAGTTTACACGACTGCAGGACTTAAGCCTCTTAAAAGTCCTCCTCTGTACTCTTAACTATTTTTACCTTAGGAGCTGTTTTTAGGGCTGAGATGTTTCGTTAATTATTTTTATCTTTACTAAGAAAACGTCATAATTCTAAGACTTTTCTCTGAATTTCGTCATTAGGAGCAGCTTTAGGAAGCTGAGGAAGCTTTGTGAATACGGGCCCTGAGGTTTGTCTCTGGCGATAAATAATAAATAATCTGGGATAAATTTAGAAATTACATCAACGAGTCAGACAGTTTGCTGAAAATCAATAGAGAACTTTTAAAATATAAATATAACGTGATTCAGAAGTAAAGGCTCTAAGAAAAGAAACGGGTTCTGAAAGAGAAACTCTTGGTTCCGGGGGTCTACAAGAACGAACTCCCAAAGCATTTAAGATACTAAATGGAGCCTTTTTTTCTTAAAGTGTAGCTACATATCTAACTAATTATTTTAATATGTCTTACAAAAGGTCATGTGCAAATGTTTGTGTCACTTTGGATCAAAATTAAGAAGAAATTTCTAGCAACAAGACTTCAGTATGAATTTAGTCTGTTTGGTTTCACAGATGAGATTTTATCATCAAAGCAACAAAGAGCCAAATTGTACATTAAATTGTAGTAAAATGTACCTGTGAATAAATTGGTATCAATTTCATATTGTGTAAATATTCTCAGGATACGTTTTGATCAGAATTGCGTTAAGTTCTCAGATGCTCTTAGACCTAGTTTGAGGTTTTTTTTCGAGATGAAAAATGAACCAGGTTTTAAATGAAGCACAAAAAAACTTTCTCACACTGAAAGATCATTCATGCAATTTTCAGCAATTAACAGTGTGATTAAGAGCAGCGTGAGTTCATCAGAGCTTTGAGGTCAAACCACGACTCCTGCTGCTTCACATGGGGCTTCAGTAACGAGCTTTCAGTCTGAGGAAAAAGGTTTCCTGAAGGGTTCTTTGGATAGTTAATGGTTCTAGCTGTTGATACGACGGTCTGGGATAAATTTAGAAAGTACAGTTCATCAGCGAGTCTAACTTCCTGATAAACCTTCTTCTTCTTTGGGCTTTTCCCTTCAGGGGTCTCCACAGCGAATCATCACTCTCCACCTATCCCTATCTTCNATATACTCACTCTCCCTCCTCTGAACATGTCCAAACCATCTTAATCTGGCCTCCCTAACTTTGTCCCCCAAACATCCTGATAAACCTAAAAAGGTAAATAACTACAACTCTCAGTTCCAGGGTTCCACATAGAAGTTTTAAAGGTTTCTACTGAGGAACTAACTGAGAAACCACCACGACTCGTGCTCCTTAGCATGGAGCTTCAGCAGTAAGCTTACACCATGAGGAAGACCAGGTTCCTCAGAGGTTCTTTGCATGGTCTTACTTTCTAAATACTGTCTAGAAGAACCCTTTGAGGTGCAAGATGAAACCATTTTTCAACATTGTTGATATTTTATTGGTTTTGTTATCTGTTATTTTCTACTGCAGCATCTGTAAGAACTTTCAAACCCATAATTTCATTGTATAAGAAAGCTTTTGCATATAATAAAGTTCTTGAATGTTGAACATCCTGAACAGAAGATGATACCTGTGTTTATCTGGTGTATTTTTATCTTAATTGTTTATACACCAGGTTTCTGAATAAAATAACGCAGTGTGAACGCGTCCTTAGCTGTGGACTTACCTCGCATCCAGGAACAAGACCAGTGATCTAGTCACATGATTCAAATCCAGGGCTCTGATTTGTCCACTAGTGTTGGCACAGTTGCTTTATTAGGGCTTTTCTGGTTTTTTTTTTTTTGTTTTTTTAAAAACTGCTGAATTAGTGATGTTCGTAGGAGGTGGACGGAGATGTGTGTGTTTAAGTTTACACAACATTTAACACTGCTGACCGCAGCAAAAACCCTGGAGAGAACGTACAGCTATCTCCTTCCCAATTAACACTACGCTACAGTGTAAGCCTGTAGGGTCACATGACATTTTTATTTATTTATTTATTTAATAAAACATGAAATTAACACCGTTCTCTTGTGTGGCAGCCTGTCGAAAATGACGCGAGTGCATTTATCTGTCCGGGATCCATCACTCCAGGTGCGTGGAACACTCTTACCTCCTTGTATGCTTATTATTATTATTATTATTATTATTATTATTATTATTGTAGTAACCTTCACGACTTCTCCACCTCAGATCTCCAGTGCTTGTCCAGCTCCTGTGAGAAGTGCCTCTGCTCCATTCCACCTCCCAAAATCAGCGACCTGCTGGACGACGCGGACCTCCTGTACACGCTGCGATTGAAGCTCGACCCTGCGCACTACACCGTCAAGAACTGGAAGAACTTTGCCAGTCGCTGGGGAATGAGCTACGACGAGCTGATGATGCTCGAGCAGCGGACGCATGGCTCCACCTCCCACAGTCCCACTCAGGAGTTCCTGTTCCGCTACAGCCAGAAACCGGTGACGGAGCTCACCAAGCTGTGCCAGTTCTACCAGCGCATCGATGTACTGCGGCTTCTCCAGCAGTGGGTGGAACACGACTGGCCCTCGCGTTGGAAGCGAGTGCATTAGCAAAACGGAAAAAAAACGGACAGCTAATAAAAGAGGGACACGAGGCTTGTGCTTTTTTAGAACCAGAGTGGACGACGGTGGGGGTGCGTGTGGTCCAAACGTGCTGCTGGATTCCGCTGTTTTTAATTTTTGGACTTTCTGGCGTAACTTTATCAGGCAACCCGAGTTGATATTTCTTTTCGAAAGCTTACGAGATGTGTCGAGCCTGAAACCGGACAGTGAACTGGTTCAAATCGTTTTAACCGGCCAGTGCAGCAAGATAACCCCTGTGGCGATGTTTGTTTAGCAATAAATAAGTGAGTAAAAGGCATGTTGTAAATAATAATCATTAAAAAACGTAATCAATCATACAGCGTAAATCAGGCCCACTCAACTTCCAGAGCTATATTTACAGAGCAAGAGGTTTTACGGATTGAATACTGACCACTGAGAACCCCAGCAGATTACGTGATGTACTTGTGCAGTGCATGCTGGGTAACGCGTGACGGAGCATTAACTGCTAAGGCTGGCATGCAACACTGAGATACCTTCTTAGAAATAATGGTTCTTCAGGGGTTCTTTGGAGAGTTAAACCTACTCGACTCAACAGGAAGCAGTCTGTTCTCTAGTTCTGCACAGAACGTCAAAGGTTCCTGGAGAAGGACTGGATTTATGGATCTGTGTTTCTACATCACACGGACAATTTAAAAGCTCCTTCAGGGATCTGTGCAGAACCCTACATGCAATACTTTCTAAATTGAGGTTCCTCTGTGGTTCTTTGGATAGTAAAGGTTCACTTACAGATAGAGTTCTGCTCAGAAGAATCTCTTATAAGGAAGCGATTTGTCGAGTTCTGCATAGAAGCTCAGAGGGTTTTAAAGAGCGACAACAGAAAAGCCCTTTATGGTTCTTCACACATTTTACTGGTTCTGTTGATGCTTTGTATGGAGAAGCCCTGCTGTCCGGCGTATTTTATAACCTTTCATGTTTGCTTTAGAATTATGACACTATTGCCTTAAAGTTAGGCCACAGTTGTTCTCATGCTGCCTTCTGAAACGATATTTTCTGTTAAATACTGTGATGTATGTCGTATAGCGGTTATCAGCAAATGCCTTACATGCACGCCATGTTCACGCTAGCAGGCGACAAGCCACCGGTGTCACCTGAGAAACAGCAGTACATATATATGACTTCTAAAGCTAGCGAGTTAAACACAAATTAAATAACACTAATCAGTGTGAAAATCGTTTGTGCGGTTTACACTACGTGCTTCATACTAGGATTCGATTAGCGAAGCGAGCTAACTAGCTAGATACGTGCACTCAAACGAGGCACCGACGATCTCTGCTACTTCAGCTTCCTAACGTCTCTGTGCATATGTAATGAGAGCTCGTATGTGACAGGAGATGAAACTGCGCTTATTCTTCTGTTTTTTGCGTCAGACAATAAACCGGAACTGATTGCAGGCAGGAAGTGAAGCTGTGAGGGACATCGGGCCGCACGTGGCACAGGATTGTCCCGAGGAATCGTTCGAGACGATCGTTTGTCACACTATAGAGTTCAGAAACTGTCTATTCTGATCTCATTTGTCGCTCGCTGGTGTGAACACGCGTAAAGGAACCGCACTGTGTTCATGTAGAGGCCAATTAGAGGAGGATGAACTTTTTCCTTGCACTTGAAATTTTGAGTTTATTTTGGAAATGTCCCACAAATAACCTAGCGATGTCTCGTAATCTCATCCCCCTGTTAACGGGGCCAAGTTGACAAGAAACATTAATGTTATGGAGAATTTCATGATTATCATAATCAGTTTGATTTATATTTTTATAATCTTTTATTTTTTTTAAACATGCTGATATGTAAACAGGTTCCTGACTGGAGAAAAATTGTTTCATAAATAATACGAGTAAGCAGCGTATTAAGTAAACTGTCACTGCAATCATTACTCTTGATTTAATAGCTCTTTAAAAACTGTCCTATTTGCGTAACGTGAATTGCACTTATCATTGTTTGTTTGTTTGTTTGTTTGTTTGTTGTATTTTTAACTCAAAATGGCAAGTCTGAAATCCTCAGTATGATCCTCAGTATGGGCCACATGGTGTGTGTTTATATGTATGAGTGTTTCATTTTTCATAAATAAAGTTGATTAATATTAGATCACGAGTCGTGATTTGAAAGCGAAGATAATTCGCTGAAGTCAGAAGAACAACAAGACGAAAAACACAATCGTGACGTGACGAGTAGAGAATAATCACAAACGAACAAAAATTCAAGTTAAAGTTTTAATTTATTGAAAAAAAATAAACATACACAGTGGTGTTTATGTGAATATTTTACAGCTAGAGAAGAGGGAAGTTTTTGCAAACATAAAGTTCCAATAGCGTTAGTGAATAAACAGGTTTTTTCCCCATTAGCAACAATACTGATAAAATCTGAAGAAAATATGTATTAAGTAATTTAAGATCTTTAATATAATATTAGTTTAAATTGCACGTAAAGTTTTCCTTCATATCATAATTCTTGTAAATATCTCATGATTGACGTGTTGGTGAATGACATACGACACTTTATACAAAATAATTACAAGTTTTATATTTAATATGACAATATTTTAAACTTCACCCACGTAAATAAAAAATTATTTTTTTTACATAATTCTGTAAAAGGTTATAAACATCTTTAAATATCTTTATCTTTATGTCTAGTGATGAGGGATGAGTCTAGAGTAGAATAATAGTAATGTAAACAAAAGAAATTTAATGAAATAACTGTAGATGGTTTTAGAAGTTTAAAGACTTGAAGCTAATTGTCTGCATCCGAGTTGGTGTTCAAGCCGAGCATGTTGTTAAGACTCAGAGAAAGTTTATCTTCTTTTCTTGTGGAGTTCACTTCTGGATAGTCCTTCCCTACGTCAGGATTCGTTACTTTAAATGTTTCTCGATTGATTTTCATAGGACTGTCTGGAAGTTCTCCGCTCGCTGAGGAAGCCGCCGTGAGATCGCACACGGAACGTGCTGTGAAAAGCCGTAGCCTTTCTCTGATGTCTATTGATTGTGTATGCTCGTTGGAATCAAGAGTTGCTGTGGATGATCTCCACCCAGCTTTCCTGTGGTGAGTAGGAAATGAGATGGTCCCAGATTGTGATTCTATTTTAGTCGGGCTGGTGTTCAGGTCAACATCTCCAGTAGCTTCTTGAAGGAGATCATCAAATCTGCTGTTGGGAAGTCGGTGTGTCTTAAACATGGGCAGACTTTTTGGAAGGTTCACACCTGCATCAGCACTGACCTCTCCGCCATCAATGTTTGCATCAACGGTATCTACAGTTGCTCCTATGGATCCATGATTCGACCTTCTGAACGGCCACTTTAATTTACTCTTGGGTACATCGAGATCTGGAGACTCAACATCAACCGCTGCTTTGGGTAAACTCAGATCGACGTTAGGGCTCTCAACTTTGGGGGCCGACATGCTCACGTCAGGTTCGTCAATATCAGGGGACTTTACCTTTGGACTAGAAAAATGAAATCTTCTCAGTGTTGGAAATTTGAGCTTTCCTTTAGGGGCATCTATATCAACATTGGGACTTTCGAGATCAGCTGTAGGCAAGTTCACATTGGCATCTGGAGCTTTAACATCTGCATCGATTTTTGGGGCTGACAGGCAGAGGTCTGGACCTTTGACTGATGCATTGACATCAGCTTCTGGTGTCTTTACTTTAGGAGTAGATGCACCAATTTTGGATTTTTTGAGATTGAAGAGTTTAAACTTTCCAGATGGAGCCTCTATTTCTGGAGTTTTAACATCTACATCAGGAACCTTAACATCAGCTTTGGGTAATTTCACATCAACATCAGGTGCACTGACTTTAGCCTTGGGTAGATTTAGGTCAACATCTGGTGTGTTAAGTTCTCCATCAACCCTAGGAAGAGAAACATCCAGATCTGCATTGGCATTCAGGTTAGGCTCGTTAACCTTTGGTCCAGAGAGGTTTAATTTGGGCATCTTGAGGTTTGGCATCTTAAATTTTCCAGAAGGTGCATCAATGTTGGCATCTGGGACCTTCAGATCTACATCAGGACCATGAAGACTTCCCTTTGGCAAGCTCAGGTCCACATCTGGGCTAGAAAGATCAACATTTGGTGTGCTCAGGTTAAGATCAGGTCCTTTGAGATCTGCTTTAGGTAGATCCACGTCTACATTTGGTGCATTCAACTCTGCATCAACATTTGGTCCTTTGACCTTTGGTCCAGAGAAGTTTAATTTGGGCATCTTGAGGTTTGGCATCTTAAATTTTCCAGAAGGTGCATCAATGTTGGCATCTGGGACATTCAGATCTACATCAGGGCCTTCAAGACTTCCCTTTGGCAAGTTCAGGTCTACATCTGGGCTAGAAAGATTTGGTGTGCTCATGTTAAGATGAGGTCCTTTGAGATCTGCTTTAGGTAGATCCATATCTACATTTGGTGCATTCAGGTCTGCATCAACATTTGGTCCTTTGACCTTTGGTCCAGAGAAGTTTAATTTGGGCATCTTGAAGTTTGGCATCTTAAACTTCCCAGAAGGTGCATCAATGTTGGCATCTGGGACCTTCAGATCTACATCAGGGCCTTCAAGACTTCCCTTTGGCAAGCTCAGGTCCACATCTGGACTAGAAAGATCAACATTTGGTGCACTTAGTTTAAGATCAGGTCCTTTGAGATCTGCTTTAGGTACAGCCATGTCTACATCTGGCACTTTTAGGTCTGCATCGACATTTGGTCCTTTGACCTTTGGTCCAGTGAGGTTTAATTTGGGCATTTTGAAGTGTGGCACCTTTAATTTTCCAGAAGGTGCATCAATGTTGGCATCTGGGACCTTCAGGTCTACATCTGGGCTAGAAAGATCAACATTTGGTGCATTTAGGTTAAGATCAGGTCCTTTGAGATCTGCTTTAGGTAGATCCATGTCTATGTTTGGTGCATTCATGTCTGCATCAACATCAAGATTTGGACCTTTGACCTTTGGTCCAGTGAGGTTTAATTTGGGCATTTTGAAGTGTGGCACCTTTAATTTTCCAGATGGTGCATCAACACTTGGGGCATTTAGATCCACATTCGGGCCCTTGAGTTCTCCTTTTGGTATGTTCAGATCTACATCTGGAGCAGAGAGTTTGAAATCTGGTGATTTTGCATTAAGGTTAAGATTTGGATTCTTCAGCTCAGCGTTGGGCAAATCTACATCGGGAACAGCTAGAGAAGCGTCAATCTTGGGTGCTTTTAAGTCCAGGTTAGGCCCTTTGAGCTCACCTGATGGTAGGTTCACATCTACATTCGGTGTTTGCACATTTGCATCAACATTTGGTGCTTTTACTCTTGGGCCAGTAAGACTAAATTTAGGCATCTTAATATGTGGCTTCTTTACTTTTGCAGATGGGGCATCAACTGTGGGAGTTTTCAGGTTCACACCTCCACTGACATCAACATCTGGGACATTAAGGTCAGCATCTACATCTGGTCCTTTGATTTTAGCACCAGGAGCACTAAATTTGGGCAGTTTAGGTAGCTTGAATTTGATGGGTGGAGCTTCAGCATCAACTTTGGGAGCATTCAGGTCTACATCTGGAGTTTTGATGTCTAGGTCTGGTGTACCAATATCACCTTCTATTTTTGGTGCAGAGAGTTTGAGATCTGGTGCTTTGGCATCTATGGTTGGCCCTTCAAGTTTAGCTTTGGGCAGGTTCATGTCTACATCCATCTCTGGTGTCTTTATGTCTGCATCAAGATTTGGCCCTTCCAGCTTTGGTTTATTTAAGTTTAACTTTGGTAGCTTGAGATTGGGGAACTTGGATTTTCCAGATGGGGCATCAATATTTATTTTCGGAGCATTAAGATCAGCATCTGGGACATCAATATCAAGGTTTGGTGCATTGATGCCTGCATTCACTTTGGGGGCTGACAGATTGAGTTCTGGAGAATTCACATCTGCATCAATTTCCCCCAACTGTCCTTTCACTTTTCCTTTGGGTTTCTTGAATTTGGGCCATTTAACTTTAGCAGTTGGGCTGTCAATGTTGAGATTTGGGGTATCAATGCCAACTTCAGGGCCGCTGAGCTCAGCGTCAGGTAAATTCACATCCACACCTGGGGTCTTGATGTCAGCTTTGAGATTTGGTGCAGAGAGGTCAGCTTCTGGTGTCTTTACTTTAGGCTTTGAGAGACCCCAGTTTGCCTTGGGCCATTTAAATTTGCCAGAGGGTGCGTCAACGTCAACATCTGGGATTTCTGTGTTAAGATTTGGACCTTGCAGTTCAGCATTTGGCAAATTCACATCTAAATCAGTGGAACCACCCTGAAAGTTTGGCATCTTGAACTTAGGAGTTTTATAGCACAGTTCTGGTGTATTGAGCTCTGCAGCGACCTCTGGAGAGTTCACTGTTGGAGAAGATATGCTTCCGTCTAGATTAGCACCTTTAAGTTTCGGCCCTGTCATGCCGTAGGTTGGCATCATGAACTTGCTGTTGTCTCTGACTGCCAGCTCCGGTGTGGAACCCTTCAGATGCATCTGTGGGAGTTCTCCATTCACCGATGGAGCCTCGAGGTCACCTTTGACACCTGGGAAACTTAAATTCCCATTCAACCCATGGATGTCAGCTGATGGGGCTTGAAGTTTTGGAGCTTCACCCTTCAAAAATAAATCACCAAATCTCTATGGAAAGGAAATGAAAGAAAAATCAAGAATATCTTCAATATATTTGGAAAACTAAATTTGGTGTATTGTAGATCTTTTATTTTTTCATTTTAAACCCAGTGTGCTGTAGTTACTCAACCAAACCAGCAAAACAAAACCAGTTCATTTACTTTGTGTGAATTGTATACTAAATATTAATTTTGAATGGTTTAGATTAAGACGTTGCTTACCACTCCAGCATTTCCACTGGCTTTGGTCTTAATTTCAAGGTTCTCATCATATGGATGAATGATCTTGAGTAATTTCAGCACTTCATCTTTACTGAGGTGATCCAAGTGAATTGTGGCAGCGACAATCTTCTCATCTACGGAATATCCGAGAGTGGTTAGTAATCATTTTTCCAACAATGAAATCAAAGTTTCCTGATGTTTTTTCATCAAACTGTTTCCTTACGGCTTTTAGTAAGCTCGAACTGTTTCCTCACGGTTTTACGCTAAACCCAAAGCATGATCATTACCTTGCGTTAAGTTGATTGCAGGTTCTTTGATTCCAGTGTTTAACACGTCACTGACTGAGATGCTTGAGGTCCCTATTTGCCCATTCTGAAAGAGATCATTAATAGAACACAGGATTATTTATGAATGTTTACATCGAGTCAGCCGACAATGAAGCGTCGTACTCGCACGGTGAAGGAAACTTACCATTATCTCTTAATTATATCTACAGCTGCATATCACGGAAAAAAGGTCCTGTAATCTGTCGAGAGAAAATAGGAGATGATGTTGAAAGAAAATCGACTTTAATTAAAAAGTGCACGAAAAGTGAATCACAGCCGTTTATTCAGCTAGAATTCAGACGTTCGAGATGTTTTTCTGCTTGCTGTCATGTGCCATACAGGTTTAGTCACACTCAATGCTTCGCATGCTTTCGTCCGACTGCAGCGAATCTTAATTGTTCAGCAATGTTGCACAACCAGTTGTTGGGGAAAAAAATAAATAAATAAAGCTTCATGTGCATGTGCTACTTTTCACGCTGCCACATCCCTTTAAACGAGGAAGACGCTTGCGTTTGAGGCAGTTTTTCTTTTAAAGATAAATTATACAGCATGTTGATATTTGTACACAGTATATATTTCCATGGATCTAGAAAGGAATTTATTTATTTTATATATTTCTGTAAAGCTTCCATTGTTAAAAGTGCTATATAACTAAAACTGTATTGAATAGTTAGTTATTAGTTAATTGAATAGTTAGTTAGTTAACTGCTAGAAGGCCAGTAAATTAAAACCGTGCATGTCTAACCGTCCGAGTGATTAAAATGAAGTGAGTGATGAGTATATTGTTATAAATAAACGAGGTGTTTAATCCTGTCGAGTTCTGGGAAATTCATTGTGAAGACAGCGCCATTGTGACATTGTTCTGTTTTTAAAGCAGCATTGTTTTTAAAGGTGTCACTGCACAAGTACGACCAGATTCAGTGTGGAGTTCCCCATCAAGGTGTGTGTGTGTGTGTGTGTGTGTGTGTGTGTNATTCATGTGTATTAAATAAAAGAAGAAAGGAATACAATACTATTAGGACAATAGTGTGCAAATACTGTGTACTCTGTGCAAAAAACGTTTTTAAAGTTATTTTTACAGTAGTGTTGTTGTTGTTGTTGTTGTTGTTGTTGTTTAGATGACTGAATGATATGTAAATCATGCCCAACACACACAGTCTTTGTTTTAATATGTTTAGATAAATACTGCTGATGGAAAGGAAAAGAAATAAAAGTAAAGAATGCGCTGTGCCCTGTCATGTGCTTCAGCGTGACTGTGGATTTATAGACTAAAAGTAAAACGCGAAGCTTTGGTCATCACAGAGGATCTTCTCATCCACAACATCGTCAGCTTCGGTTGTTACCTTCAAGGAGACGCTGTAGACGACCACGGGCAAGAAAATATGTGTATCAGATGTCACTGTGCCATTAGAATATTAAATACTGAGTCTTAAATGTGGGTATATGAGTACGTGTGGATATGCATGAGTATACTGCGTATATAAATGTGTGTGTGTGTGTGTGTGTGTGTGTGTGTGTGTGTGTGTGTGTGTGTGTGTTGAAGTATAATGTATATTTGAGTTTTAGATTTTTTATACTATTTTTTTTTAATGTTTTTGCTTTGTTGTTTTTTAGGTTGTTGTGTTCATGTCCTTCTTTATGCTGTATGGTGAAATTTCCTCTTTGTATTTTTATTATTTTATTTAATAAAAATAACGAACTAACACACACACACACACACACACACACACTGCAGCACATCGTCAGTGTATTTAGAAATCTCAGTAGGATAGATTATAGCTCCATTTCTAAAAATGTATTTATTTTTCATTTTAAGTCCAAAATCTGATTTAAAAAGCCATTTTATTCATTTATTGTTGTTTATTTGTTTTTACTGGCTCTTTTATCGCTCTGTGTCCTCGTGTGATTAATGAAGTTAACTATTTAAACATTTTCAGGGCTTAAGGACTTGTTCAGTTATCCATACGAAAAAAAAATATATATATAAATTCCTGCATTAATTAACTTCTTTTTAATATATTAACATACACTATTTGACCGACTTACAATAAACTTCTTTGTTCTTCAGTGTAAACTTTCATTCTTTAGTGTAAACTTTTGTTCTTTAGTGTAAACTTTTGTTCTTTAGTGTAAACTTTTGTTCCTTAGTGTAAACTTTTGTTCTTTAGTCTAAACGAGTAATATGAGTGTAAATGAGTGTATAAGTGTGTATAGTTATAGTGAAGGACACACAGCTGTTTGTTCCATGACCATTTGACCTTTTATGGTTCTGCCTTTAGCTCCAGATAATCAGGGCTTTGTTTTGGGTTCTCTTTAGTTGTTCCTCGTTAAACCCGCAGTCTGAAGAGCGTGCTGTGGTATGTTTGGTCGGTAAAGACATTCAGGCCTTTGATTTATTTTGGAGAAAGATGTTAACACTATGTTTACAATAACAGGTGCTGAGTCGCTTGTTGCATGGGGGCGTGGCCTGTCCAGTGTTTATTTTAGTTCTAATGAGAAGCAGTAATTATTTATGTATACAGTATAAAACTAACTGCACTACACACACACACACACACACACACACACACACACACACACACACACACCAGAAATCTCTGCTGCTTCCTTCGCCGCTTTATTTTATTTCCTAACGTCTCTGTACGCGTTTGCCGAGAGCTCGGATCTGACAGGAGAAGATGAAACCACACTTATGAGTCTGTCTTCAGGTCGGAGCTGAAGTCATGATCGGGGAACTGAAGAAACGTCACGTCGCACCTCACACTCTGTAGGATCGGTCCGAGGAACTGCTCGAGGCGATCATTTCGATTTGATGCTTCTTTACTACAGAGTCGTGACTCATCTGCGTATAACTGAGGAAATCTCTAATTAAATATGGCTGAAATCGTGGCTCCGTTTCATTAAACACTCTGTCGCTTTGTCACTCGCTAGTGTGAACACGAGCTGATGGTTTTCCTCGAGGGCCTAACAGCGGCTCCTTAGCAGTCGTGGGATTTGAACTCACAACCTTCCGAGTGCTAAATGAGAAGCTGCTCTGTTTCTGTTTCAGGCGAAACTCGTGATATGTTCGAATGTCAGAAGAATTCCTTCAGTGGATTATAAACAAAGCTGTGCTTTCCTGCGCAGCACAAACAACCATTAAACCCTGAGCTTCATTACTTTTAAAACAGTTATTATCTACAGTAGTGTGTGTGTGTGTGTGTGTGTGTGTGTGTGTGTGTTGCTGATACACCAGCTCATGTCACTGGAATGTGAAGCATGGTGTTGGGTTTGGGGTAAAAGGTGTAAAACCTGTCGGTTCAGATGAGCGAAAGCTGGCATACCTGACCCTGCTGCATACTTACACACACACACACACACACACACACACACACACACACACACACACACACACACACACACATTCGGTTTCACCTCTTTTCATCCATTCCACTGAGTCTAGTCATATTCATGAAGCTATCTGCATCTCATTAACAGGGCGTGGTGAACGACGGCTGCACAAATTCCTTCATTCTTAATGCAGCATTAAATTTCAATAAAATTCTACATTAATTCGTTAAACTCTTTACACTCGGTCACAACTGCTAGCCTTTTATCCTTTTAGCCTTTTAGCCTTTTATCCTTTTATCTTTCCTGCACGGACCGAACCGTGCTTTTATACGCCGTGACCTTAAGTGTGCTGGTGGTTTTGCTCATTTCCAGTCTGTAGAAGTGTGTGACGTTACGCAGCACGGTCACGTGGTAAAGCTCGTGCTGTCAGAGTGCAGCATGATGCGCATCATCGCTTTTAAAGTAACGTTTTTAAAGTAACAGTTTCTAAAAATAACCTTTTTAAAACTAAACTTACTTTTAGAAACAATGTTGTAATGTTTATAAAATTAACGCTGTTTCTAAAAGTAGCAGTTTTAAACTAAGTGTTTCCAAACGTAGCATTATTTTTTAAAGTAAGTGTGTGTGTGTGTGTGTGTGTGTGTGTTTTCAAAGTAACATTGCGTGTTTTCAACGTAATAGTGTGTGATTTTTCAAAGTAACTGTGTGTATTTAAAGTAAGTGTGTGTGTGTGTGTGTGTGTGTATTTAAAGTGACATTCATTAATTAATGGTTTGCTGATGAACTTGAACAGATGACTCTGCTGCTGAGTCTCAGGGTTTGGGGTTTAATCCCTCGCTCTCGGACTCTCCCTGAGCCACTGACTCGCCTCCCGCCACAAACCGCTGTTTAATCCATAACTCTATTCACAAATAATAATAAGGTTTCCGTTTCTTGGTGTTTGAGGGCTTTCTCAGAGAGGAGCTCCAGCTCTTCATGGTGTACTGAAGGAAACCTGCAGAAAGAGACGCTCCTGTAGCCGAGAGCTGCGCACTGAGCCGTCAGGAGGAACAGCAGAGCTGCCACTTCCCCTTCATATTTCCCCTCGGAGCTTCTCTGTGCATTCCTTCTTTTAGTTCTCTCTTTTAGTCTCCAAATTTCCCCTTACGGGTCAATAAAATATCTATCTATCTATCTATCTATTTATCTATCTATCTATCTATCTATCTCGAAACTCTTCACACTACAGCAGCATGGAGAAATAATCTATCAATAATAATAATAATAATAATAATAATAAAATGTTTATAGAGTGCCTTTCTTATATTCAAGGTCACATTGCAAGTTTGGAAAAACACACACACACACACACACACACACACACACACACACACACACACACACAAAGGCAAAACAGTGATAAACAGTCAAGAGAAATAAGATACTGCTCCGCTGATCCAAGCTTTATATTTTAAATAAAAAGGTAATAATTATTATTATTATTATTATTATTATTATTATTATTATTGTACAAGTTTCTTGAGTTTTGCTCAGTGCAGAATTTGAAAGTTCTCAGAAATAAACACTCAGTAAAAGTGTCACACAGTATGTTCAGTGTTTTTGTATTTATAGCTATAGATGTGTAGCGTGTGTGTGTGTGTGTGTGTGTGTGTGTGTGTGAGAGAGAGAGAGAGAGAGTCTGACCTGCTGATGATGCTGAGGCGAGAAGCTTCCACTCTTCAGATGTTCACTCGCCTAAAGTCCGACTGGATCTGATTCCTCCTTCACTCACTCTGTCGCTTATAGAGCCGCCGACTGATAAACACAACCCTGAGCAACCAAACAGGTTCTGCAGCACACACACACACTCTCACACACACACACACACACACACACACACTCTCACACACACTCACTCACACACACACACACTCTAAGTGAAGTGAAGTGAAGTGACTTTGTGGCCAAGTGTGGTGACCCATACTCAGAATTTGTGCTCTGCATTTAAC
>JAKKZN010000010.1:454164-459164 GCA_033441825.1 Pangasius elongatus
CCTGTGGCACAGTTACGAGCTTCCCGTGGACTACGACCTTCCAGCGCTGCTCAGCCGAGAGCTGTTCGAGTGAGCACACGCACACACACACACGCACACACACACACACACACACACACGCACACACACGTATGCGCGCGCACACGCTCACACTCGTGCACACGCTTACACACACACACTCACACACGTGCACACACACACGCTCACACTCGTGCACACACACACACACACGTACGCGCACACATGCTCACACTCGTGCACACACACGCTCACACTCACACGCGCACACTCACACACGTGCACACACACACGCTCACACTCGTGCACACACACGTACGCGCACACATGCTCATACTCGTGCACACACACGCTCACACTCACACACGTGCACACACGCTGCGTGTGTTTTGTGATTTCAGTGAACTTTTATGAAATTGATACATAAAATAGAAACGAAGCGTAAATCAAGCGCCGCGTGTCACGAGTGTGAGCTCGAGTCCGACGCGCCTGTGACGTGGTCCAGTGTGAGATGAGAAGCTTTTTAAACTGATGATGGTCTTGGCTTTGAGTGTTTGCTCTGGCGTGGCTCCGCCCCCTGCAGGTTGCTGTTTAACTGGTCGATGGCGTTGCCGTGTAACATGGTGCTGAAGAAGGCCGTGGACAGTCTGCTGTGCTCCATGTGCCACATCCACCCCAGCTACTTCTCCCTGCTCATGTCCTGGATGGGGCTGAGCGTTCCGGCCATGACGGATGACGGAAAGAAGCAGCACGATCTCAGCAGCGCCACCTCCCTGACCGACGACTCCAAACTCCTCCCTCCCGTTCCCGTTTCGCTCAGCGAGTGCCAGCTGGCGACGTTAGCCTCTGCGTCTCAGTCCCCCGGCGCCATCCAGCAGCTCCTCGACTCGGGGCTTCCTGCTCTGCTCGTGCGCAGCCTGGCTAATTTCTGCTGCCAGCTCCTGGCCCACGCCGACCTCCCCATGCCCGCGTGGCACTCGGAGCGCCGCCATCACAACCACCCGTCTTCGGCGCCATCGCTCTCGCCGGATTTAGCGGCTCCCGTTCTGCGGTTCCTCACCGAGGTCGGGAACAGCCACGCCATGAAGGACTGGCTGGGAGGACCTGACGTCAATCCGCTCTGGACCTCGCTGCTCTTCCTGTTGTGCCATTCCAGCGCCAGCGGCACGGCCAACGGAGCCAACGCCCACCATGCTGCGGGGACGAGATCTTATTCGCTGGCGTCCCACGGGGGGCGGGGCAGCGGTCTCAGCACGCAGCAGAGGACGGCTATAGAGAACGCCACGGTGGCGTTTTTCCTGCAGTGTATCTCCTGCCATCCCAGCAATCAGAGACTCATGGCTCAGGTAGGGGTGTGTGTGTGTGTGTGTGTGTGTGTGTGTGTGTGTGTGTGTGTGTTTACGACACTGTTCAGGAATTGTCAAACCCAGTTCAGTGTATATTTCAGTAACGATACAGGAAGTGCTTACGTTTCCAACCCAACTCTTCCCCCAGGCTGTATTAGGGTTTCAGATGGAGATGTGGCGTAAATTACAGTAGATTATTTCAGCTGATCAGCTCAGTGTGATGTGTGTGTGAAGTGTGTAATGTACAGTGTAGAATGTTCACCATGTGCATCATTACTGAATGAAGGATACAGTGTGAATAGTGTGAATAGTGTATACATTTATATAGTGTATACTGTGTATAGTGTGTGTATAGTGTGTGTTTATGGTGTGTATATGGTGTGTATAGTGTGTGTTTATGGTGTGTATAGTGTGTGTATAGTGTGTGTTTATGGTGTGTATAGTGTGTGTTTATGGTGTGTATAGTGTGTGTTTATGGTGTGTATAGTGTGTGTATAGTGTGTGTATTGCTCAGAATGTCTCGGCTCCTGTTCCTCACACCACGGTGCGGTAAAGGCGGTTCTTTGGGGTTCTGCAGGTTCTGTGCGAGCTGTTCCAGTCGGCTCCTCAGAGAGGGAACGTTCCCGTGTCGGGGAATATCTCCGGATTCGTGCGCAGACTCTTCCTGCAGCTCATGCTCGAGGACGAGAAGGTCACGGTCTTCCTGCAGTCTCCCTGTCCGGTACGTGCACACTGACAGGACCTGCAGCGCTTCACCACTTCCACACACAATACAGAGAGAGGGAGAGAGGGAGAGAGGGAGGGAGGGAGAGGGAGAGAGAGGGAGAGAGGGGGAGAGGGGGAGAGAGGGGGAGGGGGAGAGAGGGAGGGGGAGAGAGGGAGGGGGAGAGAGAGGTGGAGAGAGGGGGAGAGAGGGAGGGGGAGAGAGAGGGGGAGAGAGGGAGAGAGAGGGAGAGAGAGAGAGGGGGAGAGAGGGAGGGAGAGAGAGGGGGAGAGAACAAACACAGAGAAAGACAGATGGAGAGCGAGAGGTCGAGAGAGAGAGACACAGATAAAGGAAGAGAGAAGAACAGACAGAGCGGGAGAGATGGAGAGAGAGATGGGCAGACAGACATAGAGAGGGAGAGGGAGAGAGAGAGAGAACAAACACAGAAACACAGACAGAGAGGTCAAGAGAGAGACACGGAAAGAGATGGACAGAGAGAGAGTCAGACAGACACATGAGAGAGAGAGATGGATAGAGGGAGAGAGAGAGAGAGATGGACAGAGAGAGAGTCAGACAGACACATGAGAGAGAGAGATGGATAGAGGGAGAGAGAAGAACAGAGAGAGAGAGAGAGATGGACAGAGAGAGAGTCAGACAGACACATGAGAGAGAGAGATGGATAGAGGGAGAGAGAAGAACAGAGAGAGAGAGAGATGGACAGACAGACATGGAGAGAGAGAGAGAGATGCTGATGCCTTTAGACTTGCAGTTTGCTCAGCACTAACCTGGTGGCTATAAGCTTCCATTACAGTACATTACAATAGCCTCACTGAGCCTTTTTACAGTTTGCGCGTGCGTGCGTGTGCGTGTGTGTGCGTGCGTGTGTGTGTACATTTTGTTTTTTTTTTTTTGTTTTGTTTTTTTGTTCTAAATCTTTCCTTTCTCCGCTGACGGTCCTCGTCTGTCCACTAGAGGTCACGACAGCAGATTTACGGCAGCTCCGTACGACGCTGTAGGACACTCAGCGTGCGCCCTTCGTGTGCCCTTCGTGTGCCCTTCATGCGCCCTTCATGCGCCCTTCCTCCGTCCCGGCGTTCTGTAACGCTGCCTCCCGGATGTCCGTTTATAACTTTTGTTGTTTCCTCTCGGTCAGCGCGCGGGTCGTTTCTGTCGCGCGTTGCGAGGAGGGCGGCGTGTTTATTCCAGCTGCAGACGGACAGCAGAGACGTTGACGTTTACGCGGGACGCGGCTGCGGCTCGCTCTGGCGCCTCTTTAATCCACAACTCGTTCTGCGTGTCAGATTGTTTATATTTTTTCAGGATTTGAATTTAATTAATTTCCTTTTTCTCCTGCAGCTGTATAAAGGGAGGATCAACGCCACGAGTCACGTGATCCAACACCCCATGTACGGAGCCGGACACAAGTTCCGCAAACTCCATCTGCCCATTTCCACCACGCTGGCTGAAGTGCTGGACCGTGTCTCTGGTACACACACACACACACACACACACACTCACACACACACACACACACCCCTATCTCTGCAGCACTGTACACTCAAACCCTTAACCACACACCACATATAATATTTTTATTGAAGTGTGTGTGTGTGTGACGTCTCACCCTGATCTCATCCTTGCAAAAGAACCCTAGAGAACCCCAACCAGTGTGTATCTGTCTCTGTCTCAGTTCTTTTTTCCCTCTCCTAGAAAAAAGGGTTCTTTAAAGGTTCTTAGCTTCTGCTTGCCAGGATTTCTGTTTAGGAAACACCTTGTTACAGGGTTCTCCTTTCTTCAAGGGTTCTTTGTAATAAGTAAATGTGTTTAGCTTTCTGAACGGGTTCTACTTGGGTCTCTGATAGAACTCATAACTCTAGCTGGAACCCTTTATGATGATGAATCACTGTTTTTACAGGCTTAATTATTACGAAGAGCTCTTAAATAATCTGGAACCCTGTAACTTTTTTTTTCTCTGTCAGAGAAGATATTATCCAAGAAGAACGTAGAACCCTGCAATGGAGGGTTTTTTTTTTTTGTCAGATAGTTCTGGAGGCTTTTTGGATGTTTAGAACCCAATGAATTCTTAAAGAACCCATGAAGAACCCTTTTATTAATCTGTGTATCTGCTGTTCAGCTGTACTGGACGGTTCTCTCATTTCATTTGTTCTGTCAAAGACACGCCGAGCATCACGGCCAAGCTGCTGAACGAGCAGAAAGAGGACAAAGAGAAGAAGAACCACGAGGAGAAGGAGAAGATGAAGGCCGACAACGGGTTCCAGGATAACTACAGCGTCGTGGTGGCTTCAGGTACTCCATGAGAACCATGCTGTCAGGTTCATGAAGGTTCTCAGCTAATCAGAGTTTGTGTCATTTACATTATCAACACTAAGAGAAGGTTCTTCGATTGTCTCTCGGAGGGGAACCTTTACAGATTTTATGTAGAACCCTAAGAGTGTGTTTCCCTTCTCACAAGGGGTTCCAACTAGTGGTGACTAAGAACCCCATGACTTTAAAGAACTCTCAAAGAACCGTTGAAGACTGTAGAACTCAGAAAAAGGTTCCAAGCAGAATCTTCATAAGGAAGCTATGAACCCTTAATAAACCCTTCATAATCCCTTAAAGAACCTTTTCTGAAAATGTACCAAGAAGATAAATGTTAAACTCGGGTTCTAGGTTCTAAGAAGAAAATAACGAGCAGTAATTTGGAGTTTGTCCTGCACACTTTCCCAGTTAATACCCACGCTCTTAGAACAAAAGGGTTCTTTAAAGCTTCTACCTGGCACCATTTCTATTAGGGAATACTGTTGTAAGGTTCTATGTTCTTCAGAGGTTCTTTGTAAATATTCTAAATGTTCTAAAATGTTCTACCTGGAACCCTTTAGGATTGTGAGACACTGTTTACTGGGTTACTTATTGCAAAGAACCCTTAA
>JAKKZN010000010.1:461664-468263 GCA_033441825.1 Pangasius elongatus
GAAGTTTACAGATGAGAGATACTGAAGAAATTTACAGATGAGAGGTACTGAAGAAGGTTACAGATGAGAGACACAGAAGAAGTTTACAGATGAGAGATTCTGAAGTTTACAGATGAGAGATTCTGAAGTTTACAGATGAGAGAAACTGAAGAAGTTTACAGATGAGAGAAACTGAAGAAGTTTACAGATGAGAGATACCGAAGAAGGTTACAGATGAGAGATACCGAAGAAGGTTACAGATGAGAGATACTGAAGAAGTTTACAGATGAGAGATACCGAAGAAGGTTACAGATGAGAGATACTGAAGAAGTTTACAGATGAGAGTTTACAGATTAAGCTGCATAAACAAACCAACAAATAAATCTGATTATAATCGTAATCATAGCAAAAATATTTGACCAAAATTGACTACATTTATTGGATGAATTTCATATTAAAGGTGATTCTGATGCTCTTATATTGTTTGGTTCATGTTGTCATGTTTTGACTGTGTGTGTGTGTGTGTGTGTGTGTGTGTGTGTGTGTGTACAGGTCAGCACTCCTGTGGTAGCCTCGTCCTCTCAGGAGAAGCCCAAGGACAGCGAGCAGTTTGAGTGGGTGACCATCGAGCAGTCGGGCGAGCTGGTGTACGAGGCGCCCGAGAGCGTCGCCACGGAGCCGCAGCCAATCAAATCCTCCGTCCAGACCACCTCCCCTATCCCCGCCCACTCTCTGGCCGCCTTCGGGCTGTTCCTGCGTCTGCCGGGATACGCCGAGGTCCTGCTGAAGGAGAGGAAGCACGCGCAGTGCCTGCTCAGGCTGGTGTTGGGGGTCACGGACGACGGCGAGGGCAGTAAGTCAGCTCACACCGTTATAACAGCACGTAATGACACTTAGACGCTTCACGACGTTAAGCGTTCATTAATCCTGACGGTGCACTGCAGCGCCCCCTGCTGATGCACTGTGGTGCAGTTTATTATTTGTCTTGTTAGTGTTACCATAATTTACTGCCGTCCTTCGTACGCGTTCACGATTTGACAACATCCTGGATTTGTCCTTTCTTCTCCGGCTTGTTACCATGACAACAAGTGCGTAAGCTCAGACCTGCTCAGGAGAGGCTCCTTCTTTCTGAACAGACTTTATTAATACGCCAGAACAGTTTAACAGAAGCAGCTAAGAAAATAAACGTGTGTTTTTATGTTCTGATATTTTGTTTGAGCTAAAACATGACACAAATTGGTTCAAAATTAATTCCTTATTATTGTTGTAACACTTTATTTTTAATTGATTAATTGAGGAGTTGAGGAGGAATTAATAAATAAAATTCTCACCATAATAGAATTAATTCATTAATAATTAATGTCAGTACTTTAGGTTCTTGGTAGCATTAAGTGCCTGTAGTTTATGGCTTTAAAAGCTCCATGTGTTTTAACACTAAATAAATAAACAAACTCAGTAGATATGAATATGAACATTAATAAAGAGAAGTATGTATAATCTGCGATTTTGACAAACGTGTATAAATTATTTACTGAAGAATAAAAGTGAGAAACATGGAGAATGTTATGAGCGAGAACAATGTGTGAGTTTAAAGTTGTTAGTTTAAAAAAAGGTTTTAATTGTTTTTGTGTTATGAGACATAAAGTATTAGACGTGTTCACAGTACAGATCTTTTGTTTTATTTGTAGTAATTTAGGTAGTTCGAATTATAATAATAAAACGAACAAAATCTTAATGAACCCCTTCCTTACATTAGTGTTTCCTTCACTTATTTGTTTTTGTTTATTCTTTAATTATTATAATTTTGATATTTCAATAGCATGATGAACATTACACAGGCGAGGGCCTGTATGGAAACGAAATAAATAAAGGGAGAGAAAAAGGAGGAAGGAAGTGAGGTTTGGGGTCAGTAGTGACTCGAGGCAGGCGCTGAAGGGCGAGGTTTAAACTCCTGATGGCTTCCACGTGATCGTAATCAGACCAGTCCGATTTTCACTAACCCGGCTTCTTCCAATCTCATAGTGCTGATGGGTTTCGGCTCTGAATACGAGGGGAAGAGCGGTTCATCTACGGATCCACCACACACACACACACACACACACACACACACACACACACACACACACACAGCCTAATAACTGATAGTGTGATTGCAAGTGGACTTTAGCTGTATCTCATAACCACTCTCTCTCTCACACACACACACACACACACACACACACACACACAGGAGGCAGCCATATTGATTGTGCAGCATGACTCAGTTCTGCCCCAGTGTGAGTTATTGATCGTGTGTGTGTGTGTGTGTGTGTGTGTGTGTTTGTGTTCTCCGCACTGATCGGTCTAATTGTGTGTAAATGAGCGGGTGGCGCGTGGAGAACCCACAGACGTGGAGAACGTGGACGACTGATTGACAGCGGTGGTAATCGATCAGGCGTGCGCTCACAGCGTGGACAATCGATTGACGTGTGTGTGTGTGTGTGTGTGTGTGTGTGTGTGTAATAAGAGATCATTGATTGCTGATACTGTGTCTGTTTCATAATCATATTTCACTTGTACATGTGTAATACATGGACTGTGCATGCGCGTGTGTGTGTGTGTGTGTGTGTGTGTGTGTGTGTGTGTGTGCGTGCGTGCGTGCGTGCGTGAGAGATCTTCAGAATGTACTTTTTTTTATTTTATCCGACTGTGTGATTGACAGCTGAGAGCTTCATCAGTATGGATAAGTGTTTGATGCGAATCTCTCTCTCTCTCCCTCTCTCTCTCTCTCTCTCTCTCTCCCTCTCTCTCTCTCTCTCTCAGGTCATATCCTGCAGTCTCCGTCGGCGAATGTTCTCCCCACTCTGCCGTTCTTGGTTCTGCGTTCTCTCTTCAGTTCCACGCCTCTCACCACAGACGACGGTGTGCTGCTGCGCCGCATGGCTCTGGAGATCGGCGCTGTTCACCTCATCCTCGCCTGCCTATCAGCCCTGAGTCACCACGCCCCCCGAGTCCCCTCCTCCAGCTCCAACCACTCAGAGGTCAGACCGCGCACACGCGCACACACACACACACACACACACACACACACACAGAGCATCGCCCGTAACTCACCTGGTCAAATCCACCCTTTATCACCTCTTATTATACTTTTATTTATTTATTTTACAGATGAGGCATGCGGTCACTCTTTACACACACACACACACACACACACACACACACACACACATGGCCGACGTTTACTTTCTAAAATAATAGTGATATTACGATATATATAATTATAAAAGAATCAATTTTAATAATAGATTTTAATGAATGAAGTGACCTCGAGCGATAAGTGTGTTTTTCAGAAGCGTTGCTGTGGCTAGACAAGCGCAAACCCTGTGTTTAACACTATTTTATTTTATTTCTGACATTTCCACATGGACACTGAAACGTGTGTGTGTGTGTGTGTGTGTGTTTGTGCGTGTGTTTGTGCGTGTGTTTGTGCGCGTGCGCGTGTGTGTGCGTGTGTGTGTGTAGCCGCAGGTGTCCAGTGGGCAGGGTGTGGTGAGTGCTGATGATCAGCAGCTGTACTGGGCGAAGGGAACCGGGTTCGGTACCGGATCCACAGCGTCAGGCTGGGACGTGGAGCAGGCGCTCAACAAACAGAGACTGGAGGAGGAGCATGTCACCTGTCTGCTGCAGGTAACACACACACACACACACACACACACACACTCATCTAAACCTAAACCTGTGTGTGCGCCAGTAAAACACATTAATTCTTCTTTCATTTTAATATATAGAGGAGCAGTGTATTTCAGTGGTGTGTGTGTGTGTGTGTGTGTGTGTGTGCAGGTGTTGGCGAGCTACATTAACCCGGCGGGGTGTGTGTGTTCGGGTGATTCGGGGCTGGTGGATGGTGGGAGTCACAGCAGCACCGCTCTGCCCTCCGTCCTGCAGGAGCTCCTCAGTCAGTCCTGCCTCATCCCCGCCATGTCCTCCTACCTGCGCAACGACTCCGGTACCTCCTCCTCCTCCTCCTCCTCCGCTCCCTCGCTCCCTCCCTCCTCTCTCTGTCTTAATGCTCTCTCTCTCTCTCTCTCTCTCTCTCTCGCTCCCTCCCTCCTCTCTCTGTCTTAATGCTCTCTCTCTCTCTCTCTCTCTCCCTCCCTCCCTCTCTCTGTCTTAATGCTCTCTCTCTCTCTCTCTCTCTCTCTCTCTCTCTCTCTCTCTCTCTCCCTCCCTCCCTCCCTCTCTCTGTCTTAATGCTCTCTCTCTCTCTCTCTCTCTCTCTCTCNCACACTCTGTCTCTTTCTCCTTTTATCTGTTTCTCTTTCTCTTTTTTCTTTCTCCTTTTCTGTCTGTCTCTTTCTCTCTCTCACTCTCTCTCTATCTGTCTTTCTCTCTCACACTCTGTCTCTTTCTCCTTTTATCTGTTTCTCTTTCTCTTTTTTCTTTCTCCTTTTCTGTCTGTCTCTTTCTCTCTCTCACTCTCTCTCTATCTGTCTTTCTCTCTCACACTCTGTCTCTTTCTCCTTTTATCTGTTTCTCTTTCTCTTTTTTCTTTCTCCTTTTCTGTCTGTCTTTATTTTTTCCGTTTCTCTTGTTAACTGTCTTTCTTCCTTTCTCTTTCTGTATGTCTTTATCTTTATATCTCTCTCTATTTGTCTTTGTCTTTTTTCTCTGTGTCGATATCCTTATGTCTTTCTCTCTTATCTCTCTGTTTCTCTATCTCTCTTTTTTTCTCTCGCTTTTTCTTTATCTCCCTCTCTGAGATCAGACGTTCTGTCTCGCTCTGCTTTCTACTCATTTAATTGTTTAATTACATGGTGCGTGCGTGCACGTGTGTGTGTGTGTGTGTGTGTGTGTGTGTGTGTGTGTGTACTGAACCTGTAGGATATAAATGATGTGTATTTTGGGTTTAACACGTTTATAATTACTAATCGCACACACGTCTTAATAGCTGAGTGTATTTAGCACATTGACACTTTCAGTTTAACACATTCTCAGTAATTCACTAATGTGTGTGTGTGTGTGTGTTCTCATCTTCCCTCCATGTGTGAAGGTAAACACAGCGTCTCTCACACACACCTGCAGTTGGATCCCATTTACTGTTTGATTCATAAAAATGCGAAAAGAAATCAGAAAAAATAAAAAGAGAAAAGAAAACCTGGACAGGCCACGCCCACAAGAGACACATCTTCACCCAGGCCACGCCCACAAGAGACACATCTTCACCCAGGCCACGCCCACAAGCGACACATTGTCACTCAGGCCACACCCACAAGAGATACCTTAGTACTCAGGTCATGCCCATAAGATACACATTGTCACTCAGGCCACGCCCACAAGAGACACATTGCACTCAGGCCACGCCCTCAAGAGACACATCATCCCCCAGGCCACGCCCACAAGAGACACATTAGCACTCAAGCCACGCCCGCAATAGGCACATTAGCACTCAGGCCATGCCCACAAGAGACACATTGTCACTCAGGCCACGCCCTCAAGAGACACATTAGCACTCAGGCCATGCCCACAAGAGACACATTGTCACTCAGGCCACGCCCACAAGAGACACATTAGCACTTAGGCCACGCCCTCAAGAGACACATTAGCACTCAGGCCACGCCCACAAGAGCCACATTGTCACTCAGGCCATGCCCACAAGCGACATATTGTCACTCAGGCCACGCCCACAAGAGACACATTGCACTTAGGCCACGCCCTCAAGAGACACATTAGCACTCAGGCCACGCCCACAAGAGACACATTGTCACTCAGGCCACGCCCACAAGAGACACATTAGCACTCAGGTCACACCCACAAGAGATACCTTAGCACTCAGGCCACACCCACAAGAGACACCTTAGCACTCAGGCCACGCCCACAAGAGACACATTAGCACTCAAGCCACGCCCACAAGAGACACATTAGCACTCAGGTCACACCCACAAGAGACACATTAGCACTCAGGCCACACCCACAAGAGACACATTAGCACTCAGGTCACACCCACAAGAGACACCTTAGCACTCAGGCCACACCCACAAGAGACACATTAGCACTCAGGTCACACCCACAGTAGACACACAAGAGTCACACCCACAAAAGACACATTAGCACTCAGGCCACACCCACAAGAGACACATTAGCACTCAAGCCACACCCACAAGAGACACATTGTCAAAAACACAACGCCGACAACATTATCATGTTTAATCAGATTCCTAGCCTTTTTCTTACACACACACACACAAACACTCTGGTTGTCTCCCCAAACTGCCCTCCCTCATTCCCTCACTCCCTTTCTCATTAAGCAGTTCCCTTCATCTTCCATTTATGAGTTGGGGCTCTTAACCACACACACACACACACACACACACTTTCACTCAATCCCTAGAGAGCAGTCATTAAACACACAAGCCCCCTGTCCAATATCCGCTCTCTATCATTCGTGCACACACACACACACACACACACACACACACACACACAAGTTGTGGATTTTTAGAGCAGTGTGTGTGTGTGGGGCAGTGGTCTTAAGTGCTAACACAATGCAGTTTTGAACACATGTTCATTCCCTCTCTCTCTTGGAGTCAGAGAAAGTGTGTGTGTTCTCAGTAGTGTAGTCAGAGGATGTGTGTGTGTGT
>JAKKZN010000010.1:491130-496589 GCA_033441825.1 Pangasius elongatus
TGTGTTGGTTGTGGAGGAGGTTGTGGTGGAGGTTGTGGTGGAGGTTGTGGTGGAGATTGTGGAGGAGGTTGTGGTGTGTTGGTTGTGGTGGAGATCACTGAATGTTGTTTTGGGGTTTTTCTTCACAGCTCTCACAGTGTTTCTGTTCCGTGTCTGGTTGTTAGTACGCCAGTGATTTCTTTCTTTCTGTCGATTTTCCCTCTTTTCTCAGCTTCAAAATGGCTTCTGTCCATCTTTTCTTTCTCTGTTCTCTTTTCTGCATTCTCTTTTTTCCCCTCCACTTTTCTCCCCCTCCTTTCCTTCCTTTCTCATCTCTTGTTTGTCCTCTTTTCTTCTTCCTTTCTCTTTCTCCTCTTTTCTGTTTCCCTTCTTCTCTCTCTCTCTTTCTTTTTGTTCCGTTGCTTCTCCCTTATTGTTTTCTATCACTCCCTTATCGTTCCTTCCTTCGTTCACACACCTGGAGCCATCGTATCCGATCTCTTTCTGTCTCCATCCATCAATCACACCGTGACAACGTCTGATACACACACACACACACACACTCACACACACAGTGAGAGAGAGAGAAAGATCGATGGCCTTGCCAGCATTGCCATGGTAACCAGGATGTGGCCGTGCCCCAGTGCCGGTGTGTGTTGGGGTCATCTCCGTCTCAGACATTCACAGATCAGTGACTGTAACCCTCCTGTAGAGGTAACCCTAACCATTGATTCATCTGAGGAACTGCTGCATCATAACTGTACGTCCTTTTATATTAAACCCCGTTACTTGAAGAATTATTTGACGATATTCAGTTAAATAACTTTACAAACGAGACGTACGGCCAGTTTACAGTCGGCCCACGTGGGCGAAGTTTACGAGCAAGACGAGCAGGCAGAGTCCGAACGAGACGCGTGCTCGTAGTTTACAGTCGAGATGTAAAACTTTACAAACGAGATATATACGGTCGAACTTTATAACTGAGACAGTGAGGTTAAAAACTGAGATGAGTCAGTAATAACACACAGTATCGTTTCCATAGTAACGGCTCATGCACAGGAACGGGTCGGGCAGACCTCCACGGAAATGGAGATATACGGCCAAACTTTACGAGATAACGGAGTTTAAAAATGAGACACGGACAAATTTTACTCGGAATAAGATACAATACTGACGCAAGATTAACATCAGTGGTGGACACGCCCCCTTCACTGGGGCTGTGTGGCACAGAGCATTAGCGTGTAATTCAATTTCCACGTGTGTGTCTGTCTCTCTGTGTGTGTGTGTGTGTGTGTGTGTGTGTGTGTGTGTGTGTGTGTGTGTGGAGAAAGGTGTCCTTCCCCCGCTCTGAATCTAATGGGCCATTACACTCCCTGCTCTGACGTCAAAGATCCACCGTTTATTGTGTGTGTGTGTGTGTGTGTGTGTGTGTGTGTGTGTGTGTGTGTGTGAGTGATATATAGGGAGTGAGAGTATCTGTATGCTCTGCTGTGTATCGCTGTATTGCATTTGCCCCCGTGTTCCACATCATTGATTACACTGACATCACAACACCTCTCTCTCTCTCTCTCTCTCTCTCTCTCTCTCTCATACTATCTCTCCATCTCATCACATTTTTTCACATCTTTCTCTCATATTTTCCTTTTTTAATCTCTACTCCCCTCTCTTCACCTTTCACTAATAAAATATTAAATTAAATCTTTCTAACGGTTTTAATTTCTTTCTCCTCTCTTCTCTTCTCTTTTCGATCATGTGTTCGGCGCTAGTGTTAAACCCACCTTCACACCGGACGAGTGTATAAAGTAATGTTTTATATCGGGTGCGGTAATGAGAGTCGTAAAAGGTGTACGGGACTAGAATGAGGCCAGCGTGATCGGTGAGAGAAACGTTACCGTGGCAACCCGGCCCGCTATCACTTCATCTGGATCGTCTGCAGTTCGCGCTCTACAGTCGATAAACCGATAAAGCGCTTACACACGCCGTGTTTGTCAGACTGATTGATATTCGAGGTCTTGTGATGTCACAGTACATTTTTCAGAGATATTTTATTGTGCATATTGCGGTCTTTATATATAAAACTTTTCTTTTTTATTTTGAAAATTGTAGAAAACTAAAATTGTAAATTGTTTTTTTTTCCTGCTTTAATTTTAAATGCAGTTTTTCTGTTTTGCTGTCGCCTGTTTTAAAAAACAAAAAAACACCCTGTACATCCTGATGCATATCTTGTATCATAAAAACGTAAAAAAATTGGTTTAAAATATGTGATATTTTTTGTCATATCGCCGAGCCTGTGTGTCAGGACGCACTTCACACTCGAGCTCATCGTGGCTGTGTGTGTGTGTGTGTGTGTGTGTGTGTGTGTGTGTGTGTTAAATAAGAAGTGTGTGTTGGTCCAGATTAATAATGACTCACACCTAAAAGATAGGGCTGTCTGTAAGTGGCAAAAAAAGCTGTGCGCGAGTGTGCGCGCGAGTGTGTGCGCGCGAGTGTGTGCGCGCGAGTGTGTGCGCGCGAGTGTGTGCGCGCGAGTGTGTGCGCGAGTGTGTGCGCGAGTGTGTGCGCTCAGTGGCAAGTTTAGAGATGAGTCAGTAATAAGACACTGAGCTCCTGAATGAAGCTGAGTGAGGGGAATCCTTTTATTTAGAGTTTTACTCTTGTGTATGTTTCTACACCACAGCGCTGAATCCTGCACTCTGATTGGTTGTCAGATGTTGATTAGTTTTCTGTAACAGCAGCTCTGACAGTAGCGCAGCTTTATATTAATGCACTCCTCCTAATACGTCATTCACAGGGACGCGTACAGTGACCGCTCCACTGATGATAAACGTTTTTAGTCCATTTATTACCTTTTACGTTTTTTTTCTGTAAGGAGATGTTTATGTAACACTGATGGAAGGAGTCTCCAGTGTCAGCGCTCTGTAACAGTCAGAGGTGAAGCTGTAGCTTTAAGTTTTCCGACGCCTTCAGGACAGAGGAGTTTACGCTTCTCTGCGGTTTCTCGGTAACGTGCGGAACAAGTTTTTTATTTTTAGTCTTATTAACGTGAAGAGAGAGAATAAAGAGACGCTGCTGAGGGAACGAGTGTTTACAGCTGCTATAACGTAAGCGACAACAGGAACTGACTCATTTTGTGAACATTAAATGTAACTGTAAACGGATATGAAGTACACTGTGTCATTGTTTAATAAATAGACAGTTGTAATTGTGGGTAAATTGCTGTGGTATAAAAGGAATAAAACACTTGAGCATGTGCTGTTAGAGGAAAATAATCAACAACTGTGTGTGCGTGTGTGCGTGTGTGCGTGTGTGCGTGTGTGCGTGCGTGCGTGCGTGCGTGCGTGTGTGTGTGTACAGGTGATCCATAAGCACTTTTACCTGAAGCGAGCTGAGATCATGGCGCAGTGTGAGGAGTGGATCTCCGACATCCAGCAGTACAGCAGCGATAAGAGAGTGGGACGAACCATGTCTCACCACGCAGCCGCACTCAAGGTAACACACACAAACACACACACACACACACACACACTCTTAACATGCATGTTTATTACACAATTGATCATCATTCTGTAATGATCTCATCATCAGTCCACTGTAATCTGCTGATGGTGGTTTTTAGCATCTCGTGTACACTGACCTCCTTTTTGCGTTTCCATAGCGACACACGGCCCAGTTGAGGGAGGAGCTTCTGAAGCTGCCCTGTCCGGACGGCCTGGAGCCCGATGGGGAGGAGTTTTCTGAGAAGAGCTCCGCCCTCTCTAAGGATCTCCCCAATCAGGAGGCGGAAAAGCAGAGCGATGCCCAATGTCAAGATTCCCAGTGCAGCGATGGACAGCTTTAAGCCCCACCCACTCAGATTAAAGCCCCGCCCTCTTAAAACTGTCCCTTGGAATCAATTACAGACTCGAGAGCTTCAGAGACGAAGCCTCACTTTGTCCATATTTGTATGTAAGAATTTAATTATGTAACAGCAACAAGTACGAAACGTAAAAACCCAGCGCGAAACTCGTGAACTATGCCACGCCCATTAATCGAACAGAGGACGAAAAACACACAACCTGTAAAAGAGTGTACACTTCTTTCCTTTTTTTTTTTTTCCTCCCAATTGTGAAATAACCACTGATTGAAATGTTATTAAACTTGTTTATGTAAACATGACCGAGGAAATCAGCGTATATACGACAGAACACCTTCGACTCCCACGTCTACTTTCTTTATTCCTGACTGTTAGAGTGAGAACGGGATCATAACACACACACACACACACACACACACACACACACACACACACGGGGAAATCCTCGGGTCAGTGACATTTGCCTTTTCTTTTGGTTTTTACGCCCGTGCTGTCGAGTTGAATAAAGGCGGCGCTCCGCGTGACGCTCCTCCACAGCCTCCTCACCTCATCACTCATTTTAAACACTTTAATAAACACAAACTGTTTTACTTTCACTGGGAGAAACACCTCCATCTGCTGCTGCGTCATGACTCTCTCCGCCTTTCTCACCGCGTTAATAACCAGCCCTCAGAGCACAGGGGGCGTGTCCTTCAGGAGCTACAGGAGCGCTTCTGAGTGGGAGTGTCTTCAGAGATAAAGATGGGAATATGGGTGTGTCCTTGAGTCCATATATTAAAATAAGAGCCACTCTGAGGGGGCGTGTCCTTAGATTTAAACATCAGAATGTGGGCTGGATATAAGCACATGCACTAAATCATAGCAGCTCTGAGTGGGCGTGTCCTTTAGTCCATATATGGAAATGAGTGTGTCCGTTTTTTAAAAATTAAACTGAACGTTCTTCAGCCCATATATGGAATAAGTTCTGAGCTGAAGGGGCGTGTGCGTAAATATATGTAAATGAGAGCTACTCTGAGTGGGCGTGTCCTTGAGTCCATATATGTAAATGAGAGCTACTCTGAGTGGGCGTGTCCTTGAGCCTGTATATGTAAATGAGAGCTACTCTGAGTGGGCGTGTCCTTGATCCTGTATATGTAAATGAGAGCTACTCTGAGTGGGCGTGTCCTTGATCCCGTATATGTAAATGAGAGCTACTCTGAGTGGGTGTGTCTTTGATCCCATAGATGGAAATGAGAGCTACCTACTCTGAGTGGGCGTGTCCTTGATCCCATATATGTAAATGAGAGCTACTCTGAGTGGGTGTGTCTTTGATCCCATATATGGAAATGAGAGCTACCTACTCTGAGTGGGTGTGTCCTTGAGCCCGTATATGTAAATGAGAGCTACTCTGAGTGGGCGTGTCCTTGATCCCATATATGTAAATGAGAGCTACTCTGAGTGGGCGTGTCCTTGATCCCATATATGTAAATGAGAGCTACATTGAGTGGGCGTGTCATTGAGCCCATATATGTAAATGAGAGCTACACTGAGTGGGTGTGTCCTTGAGCCCGTATATGTAAATGAGAGCTACATTGAGTGGGCGTGTCATTGAGCCCATATATGTAAATGAGAGCTACACTGAGTGGGT
>JAKKZN010000010.1:568209-576528 GCA_033441825.1 Pangasius elongatus
ACACAGTCTGCACCCTAAAGTGGTGTCCCAGAATCGGGGAAAGGTTTGGCAGGGCACAAGGGTTCCACTTTGCCAATTCCAAATTGACTGTCAACCATGGTTCTCCCTTGGAGCTCTGTGGACTTTGACAGTCTGCTAGGCCAGGGCACACTGTCTTCTGTATGCAGTTCTGCCTCTCTTGTTGATTCTGCCCATATTGCACAGAATTCAGAAATCAACCCACAGAAAGCTGCTTGTTGCCCCAAAGTGGCCCAAGAGCCCTTGGTTACAACTGCTGCTCTCACTAGTGGATGGAATGCCTTGGCAGCTTTCCCCTGAATAGATCTTTGTCCCAAATAGGCGATAGGAATGATTTGACACCCTCGGCCAGGTTACCAGTGTCTGAGGGTTTGGCCTCTTGGAGTGAGGAGCAGGTACATGGTCCTTGTATTAGAGAAAACTGTTCCACAAATGATTTGACTGATCTAGATTCAGTGCATTGCTCAGTAGTGCTAGCCTTCATACAGGGACTGATAGCAGAAAATCCAAGTACATGTTGAAGGTGTATGCGGTGGTCATTGCAGTCTGTCACAGCACAGTCCAAGGTTTCTTGTTAGGGGCTCAAAAATTTGCCACAGCCTTTTCTGAATGGAGCAAGGCACCTTTTCTTCCTCAAGAACCCTGTATGGGATCTCACCCTTGTACTGGAGTCCCACTTTGCATCATCAAAAAGAGAGGGAGAATTGCATGCCTTGGTGATAGGCTCACCTTGCACGTGTTGGTGGCCAGATGACTCTTGTGGTTCAACCCTGGGTTTCTGCTCAAAGTCATATCACCCACCTTTGGCAAACAATCTACTGACCTTGTATCATTCCTTGCTGTGAACAGAATGCCTCCATCATGTACTTATTGGACTGGACAGTGGTAGTTCAATCATCACAGGGTAATGACCTGGCGAGAAGGTTCCAGGAATGATGACTATACAACGATGGTATTTAAAAAAATTATATCATATGGTCACTTCGTGACTTTGTGATGATTCTCACAATCCTGCATGGAGCTCTGGTGTTAATAGAACAATAGTTACATTCTAAAGCTATACAGGAGAGATGAGTTCACATTTGTGATTGGTCAAGGTTGAGCTAAAACAGGCTTTACTGAAGAATAGCTCCACCCACTTTGCACTTTTATAAATTCACCAGGTTTCCAGAATTTGTACCTTACATAGTGAGACTGATATTAACCTTGTTAGGAAGCAGATTAAGGATTTCTGTTCCTTAGTGCTTTAACCTTTGTCCCTAAACGATTACTGCCTGATACTAATGTTGCTAATTTCTCCATCTCTTTTCCAGCCAACTGCCTTCCAAAATGCCAAAATGGCGGCATGTGCCTTAGGCCACAGATGTGTGTGTGTAAACCTGGATCAAAAGGGAAATTATGTGAGCAAACAACACTCCCCACTTCCTCTCATCCATCCGGTCCAGTGAACGGACACACAAACGGACACAGTAATGGACATGGCCTTGTGCCGCAGCGTCCGATTCCTCAGCAGGTTTTCCCACAAGGCCCTGCTTCATATCCTCTACCCAACACTAACATGGCACACATGACCCTAACCATGAAGGCAGCGCCCAAAATCCAACAGCCAATCCCCTTTCAGCAACAGTAAGTATTGCTAAGTTTGCTTACAATTTTTTTTAATTTGATTTGTTGAAAATGGAAAATACCAGTTTCAGGAAAAAATTTCTATTAGCATATAATTCTTTTAGTTGTTTTAATTTTAGTTGATTAAAATTATTTTGTCAGGGATCATATACAAAGTGATCATTTTCAGGCTAGAATAGAGATACTCTGAACCAGAATCTACCTAAATTTATCAAGTACCATTGATCTTAAATTGCTGTACACAGACCATAGCCAGGGGTCTGCAATTTTTTTTTTAAATTAAGTTTACTTTCAAAGTTAGTGTCACACTTCGCTTTTTGATTCAGGGGGAAATGAGGAAACAGGAGGCAGGCTTGTGACAACTCAACAGAGGATCTTTATTTACTTTACTTTTTGTTTTTTTAACTTTCACTTTTAAGTGTATTTATATGTATACACGCACACACACAGCTCCAGTCTGCTCCGATGGGTTCTCTCTTTCTAGCTGGTTACAGGAGCCTCTGGAAGCACAAAAAGACGCACAAAAATAAAATCAGGCTAATATGACATATATGACATAATCATTATGCGTTACCTGTGGGTTTGACTTGCTTCCATCTCATACTGAGCTGATGCTCAACCATGCAATGACCACCACATACCCCCACTGACTCAGGCCAGGGAACCACCTGGCCTGCAGGACCCCCCCCTTTTAGTGAGGTCAGTCAGCGGGCTGGCGACTTCCGAAAAATTACGAACAAACCTTCTATAATAACTAGCCAGCCCCAGAAACTGCCTCACCCCCTATTTGGTCTAGGGTCTTGGGCAGGCTGCAATCACTGCTGTCTTGTCAATTTGGGGACGCACCTGCCCATGACCGAAGTGGAAGCTCAGATACAGCACTTCCACCCACCCAATTGCACACTTCTTTGGGTTTGTCTTTGAGTCCCACTTGTCTCAGGATCTCAGGACAGCCCTCAGGTGTTGTATGTGCTGCTGCCAATCATTATTATAAATGATTATATCATCCAAATATACAGTGGCATACACATTATGTGGATGGAGGATACTGTCCATGACACGTTGAAATGTCTGGGGCTCCAATCAACCCTAACAATGTGGAAAAGGCTCTTTTCTCAAGAGATATTAGAGTCAAGGGAATCTATCAATACCCCTTAGCTAAATCCAATGTCAAACAATTTAGACACTGCATTGACCTTCGCGTTGAAGTCCACACAAAAATGGACCAACCTATCAGCCTTGAGCACCAAAACCACCAGGCTTCTTCAGTCACTTTGGGACTCCTCGATTACCTCCATAGCCTTGAGTTCATCCCGAACCACATTTTTCTTGTGTTCAGGGAGCTGGTATGGGCGGCTGTGTACAACCACACCTGGAGGAGTGTCAATGTGGTGTTCTGTGAGGTTCATGTGACTGGGTAGAGGCGAAAACACATTGGAAATTTCCTCCTGCAACCTGGAAACCTGTGCTGTCTGGGACAGTGAGAGGTGGTGCCCATAGGGGACCGGGGTGAATTGGGCCTCACTTGTTAGATGTACCTCCAGTCCCAGCTCCTCCCTCTCATCAACCACCGTGACCAGAGCCACAGGAATTGCCTCTTTCCATGGTTTCATGAGATTGAGGTGGTATATTTGAAGTGTATTGCCTCTATCCATTTGAATAACCTCATAGTCAACTTCTTCGACTCCCCGTGTGAGGTCAAAGGGTCCTTACCACTTTGTGAGTAATTTAGAGCTCGATGTGGGTAGCAAAATGAGCAGTTTATCTCCCATTGCAAATTCCCGTAGCTGAATACACCAGTTATACAGTCAGGATTGACATCCTTGCGCCTATAGCAAATTCTCCTGTGTTATGTGACTTGAGGTGTGGAGCTGAATTTGCTCTAAGGTCAAGAACATATTGAATTTCTTTTTTGCTGGTAGAAGGTCCCTCCTCCCAATTTTCTCTAATGATGTCTAAGACGCCACAAGGCTTGCATGCTTACAATAATTTGAGGTTTGTGGGACCTCTTGTACTGCGAATAACAGGGACTTGAGCCACTTATCCCAATTTCACACATCATTGTGAATGAACTTTTTGAGTGTTTGATTAAACTGTTCGACCAGCCCATCCGTCTGTGTACCCCTGGCATGGAGTTGATGTTGATGGCCCCCAGAATTTAAAATTGACTGGCACCAGTGGATATTTGGATATTCTCCAATGTCCCACATTGAATCAGGCTTTGATAGAAGGTGATCTGGTTACACCCTGAGCCCACCAAGGCCTGATGTGTACTCCTTTGTATACTCACTGACATGCGGTACATTCCTGCTCATTTGGGGGAGTCTTGTGGCACATCAGGAATCCGGATTAATATTCCCACTTCCCTGAAGGAGCACTGATCCTGGAAGTGCTCGGCTTTCCTGCCACACCAGCAATCCTGCCCAGGCTTTGCCTCAGTCCTGGTGGATGAGGAAGGTTCTACCTGTGTGAGGAGAGAGGGAGTTAAGAGAGACACCAGGGGTGAAGGAGAGGAAGAGGAAGGAAGGGGTAGGGAAACCCCTGGGCTGGGGAAGATGGGGAGAAAAGGGGGGAAAATGAGAAAGAGAGAGAGGAGGGAGAAGAAGGGACTCATCTGCCCTTGGATATGCCACCAAATGGTCCTCTGTCTGCTGGATCGCCTCATTTCGTGATGGTGGACAGTGGAACTGGACCCACTCTGCTGCCCCCTGTGGTACTCGAGTGATGCACTGCTCCAGCACCACTAGGTTGACCACATCCTCAGCGCCGTGCTCCTCTGCCAGCAGCCATCTTCAGCAGGTGTCTCAGAGCAGCTGAGCTCGTGGTGCATCACTGAGCGGAAGTGCTGATGGTGCTGTTCGGCGGTGCGGCCAACCACTTGCAATATGGTGCGCTTTAGGTCTGGGTACTTCAGCAGGTTCATGACCAGAAGTTGTTGGGCTGCAAGCGGGGTCCCCCCCGACAGTAGTGGCAACAGGCTGACTGCCCACTGTGACTCTGGTTGGCCCAATGCTTCCATGTCGTCCTGCGGTCCCATTTTCAAGAGCGTGACACGGGGCATTGGCTGCGGTGGCCGCTGGGGCTGCCACTGGGGTAGCTGCCAATTGGACCAGGCTCCGTAAGCCTCTGCCTGACCTTGGAGAAGTGTCTCTGTATGCAGCTTGAGCTTGGCCTGGTGTTGCGCCTGGTGGATGCTGGTGAGGGTCTTGCTGATCTCCGTGAGTACCGAGGACTCCATGGTGTTTGGCTCCAGTGTCACACCTCTGTTTTTGAGGAAACGGGAGGCAGGCTTGTGACAACTCAACAAAGGCTCTTTATTTACTTTACATTTTATTTACTTTTGCTTTTCAGCTATTTTATTTTACTGTGCACATGCACACCCACGGCTCTGTGCTGTGATATCTCTTTCTCTCTCTGGCTGTCTACGGAGCCTCTGGAAGCACAAGAAGACACATAAATAAACTCGGACTAATAAGAGAAGAAAGAAGAAATGGAGGAAAGAAAGAAAGAAAGAAAGAAAGAGAGAAATGGATCAGTGAGAGCAAGAAAGAGACATGAAAACAACAAAAAACAAAAGAAAGAAGAGAAATGGGGAGTTTTAAAAAGTAGAGAAAGAAAGAAGGACAGAAAGGAGCAGTGTGTGCTGTATTTGTTGGGGAGTCTGATCTCTCAGCGGGACGTGTAAATGATGATTATTTTAGAGGCCAAGTGTAACGCTGTGTGAGAGCGCATGTTTTCTATCATTTCATCATCTGTGTGTGTGTGTGTGTGTGTGTGTGTGTGTGTGTGTGTGTGTGTTCAGCATCGCAGAAACTTTCAGTCCATATTTTGGTTTATTTTTCTCCTGAAATCTTTAATTAAATCAGACATGAAGTTCACATTAACGTTACAGTTGAGTCCAAAAAATCAGGATCAGTTTACTGCCTGCGTCTCTTTCACTCTCTCTGTTAGCTTTCACTCGCTAGCTTTCACTCGCTAGCTTAGCACTGAATCTGTCTATGTTAGTCTTTACTCTCTTTATTTTTTGTTTTTTATTTATAAACCTACTTGTCTAAAAGAAAAAGGAAATTCCAGAGCAGAAGCTCTATGAGGAAATTCCCTTTCTCACATAAACCCTGGATTCCTAGATAGTGTTTTTCATCGTGTTCAGTGCTGATGATTTAATGATTTAATGATGTAATGATGTAATGATTTAATGATGTAATGATGTAATGAAGAATGATGGAGTCAGTATCAGTGTTTGCTGAATGATGAAATTAAAACGGATTTTTGTTAAAAGCGTGAGGCGTTCAGTCATAAATCCCGGCAGCCGATTTCGCAACATCACATGTTTTTCAGTTGTTTATTTTTAGTGACCTGTGCTTTCAGGGCCGCTGCTCGTCTCGAGTGTCCTGAATCTCATCACTGCTTCAGAGCGTGATTTAAAAAAAAACAAACTTAGAAATGGAGTTTCAGATCTCCGTCAAGCCGTGATGACTCATCAGGGTGAAGCGAGTGCGTCCAGATTTCACTTTTCACCTGAATGTGATTCCGAAGCTCTCGCCATGACTCAGTGCCTCAGACTTTCCAGGAACATTTCTCGACCCGGTGGTTATTGATGAGCGATGTTTTTTAAACGGATGTTAATGATGTGCGTGCTCTCGGAGGACCGGGTGGTTTTCTCAGAGCTAATTGTTACCAGATCTGCGTCCTCGAAAGCTGATTTCGTTTTTTTTTTCTCCCAGTCTTACAGCAGCTCTGAATCACACTCAGACGCTGAAAAAGAATATTTCGTAACGTTAAAGCGGCAGTATGTAACTTTTGGGGTTTTGCTCAACTTGTGTACTGTTTGACTGATGTTAATATCTTATTAATACTAAATTTTTACTTAATAATGGTTAAGGAGTGTTAGTGTCGTGCCAGTGGTCATGCTGTTGATCCACAGTGATGTACGAGTCCAACTCGGATTGGTGACTCTTAATGTTCCAGAGTGACTTTTTTTTTTCCGAAGTCCAAAGTACTGGTCTCTCTAAAGAGTTAAAAATACTACTTGTTTATTAAATACTACTTTATATTAAATTTAATTAAATAATACGTATGAATTAAATAGTCATATGATGCTGGTTAAGAAGATGTGAAACGTCTGAAAATCAAACACAAAATGAACAAGATCTGGAAAGATAAAGATTTTCATTCAGAACTTAAAGAAGTTTTTTTAATCATAAATTTCAGTAATAAATAAAATTGCGATATATTAATAAACTCCAGACGTAAATACGCCGCCATTAAAGCTGATTAAAGCAAACTGAGAGTCGGTTAGGGCGAGCGATTCTCCTCCGTCCTCACTGACGCGCATGAAGCGGTGCAGGACACGCAGCCTGTTGACCTCTGACCTCAGGGCAGGGAAAGTGGACCTGTGGGAGAGTAGAAGGTGATGTAATGAAGTGTTAATCCTCTATCAGTGAGTGGTGTCGTTAACCTTTAACCCCTGACCTTTGAACCTGAGAAGACTGAAACAACATATGTTAAAACACACACACAAAAAAGCCTGTTTCCTACTTAGTGCCCTATTTTTGGAATGGTGTGTGGTTTGGAACACACCCATATTTTAAAAATATTTATACGACAGGTCGTCAGGTGTTGATTAGTTCTCTATAGCAGCGGCTCTGACAGTAGCGCAGGTTTATATCAGTGCGCTCGCTCTGATACGTTATCGTTTCTATAGCAACAGCTCATTCACAGGGACGAGTACAGCGGACGCTTCGCATAAACTGATTTAAAAAAAAAACATCGATACGGTGAAGTTTTCTCCAGCGTAAGGAGATGTTTGTGTGACATTTATGGAAGGAGTCTCCAGTGTCAGAGGTAAAGCTGTAGCTTTATGTTTTCCGGCGTCTTCGGTAACGTGCGCAACAAGCTGCGTTTAATTTCTGTCTTATTAACGTGAAGAGAGAGAATAAAGAGCGGCCGGTGAGGGAACGAGTGTTTACAGCTGCTATAGCGTAAGCGACAACAGGAACACTTTGGTGAAACGCTTCGGTGTGCGCTGCTCTGAGCCTCTTCACACCACATCATCGCTGATTAATTTCCTATTACAGCACGTCCCGGAGTGGTTTATTCTCTACTGAGTGTTGGCTTGTAGCGTTTTAAACATCATGCGCTGTGTGTTATCCTCCTGATCTTGGTTTAAAGATTAGCGTGAGTGACAGTCTCATTGTGTGTGTGTGTGTGTGTGTGTGTGTGTGTGTGTGTGTGTGTGTGTGTGTGTGTGTGTCTCATGTCCTCTGCTTACACACCTGCATTCTTCATCCATCCAAACTGGAGTTCACGTCCTCACTGTACTTTGTTTTCACTTTGAAGTGTCACTCAGATCCTCGTCTCGCCCCTATAATTACTCACGCTCTTTATCTCGCCGCTCGTTTATCTCGTTTATCCCAGCTAAAGATAAAAACACTGTGGGAGCGCAGACACTGGTGTTATTATACACCTCTTTAAGGATATATACATATATAAGGATATACAGTATACACACACAGTGCTGGGGAAAAGTCTTGTTTTTTCAGTACAGACTCTGTTACAGATGTTTATTTTCTGACTTCTACATCACTGATTCAGTACGAAATCATTTCAGATTCCAGACATTAGTTTTCAGCACAGAATGAAGCGTTACAGTAAAATGTTTGTGTGTCAGTAAAG
>JAKKZN010000010.1:620546-623046 GCA_033441825.1 Pangasius elongatus
TTGAGATGAAGATAAAAGTTTAACACACTTCTAATCTTATTGAGAGAAAACAGAACTGTATAAAATAGTGTTTACTGTCTTTGTTCTTTTTTCAGTTATTAAATTGGAATTTTTAGTGTTTTATTATTATTATTATTATTATTATTATTTGTTTTTTTTTTTGAAAGAGACAAACCCTACGAACCGAACACTGGGGGATAAAACAGCGTTCTTTACCCAGCTCTCTTTTTCGCCCCTCCTTTCCATTCCTCTCTTTACCCACAATCCTTTGCTTTTCTCCTCACGTCTTGGGTTCTTTAAAAAGCACCGCTTACGACGTTATCTCCGCACCGTACGGGTTCTGCGTGGGAACTTTTCACATCCGGCTCGTCTCCTGAACGGAACGATAGGATCCGTCCAAAATCCGTCCAAAATATTTTTTACTTTTTTTTTTTCTTTAATGGTGCTGGAACGTTTTCTGTGACCCCCAAAAATCTGCTTCCATACATCGTAAAAAAAATAAAATAAATAATTAATAATTTTGAGAGTGTTCTTCGGTTGTCCCTCTTGGAGAACCCTTTAAGTTCTTATGTAGAATATCTTCTAATTTCTGAAAGATCATTAAGAACCCTTAATTATCCAATAAACCCTTAAATAACATAGAACCCTAGAACTGTTTCTCCATCAGATCCGGGTCCAAGTAGAACTGCTTTAGGAGGCGAAGAACCCTTACTTATTACAAAGAACTCCTGAAGAACGTAGAACCCTACAGTTGAGTGTTCATCAGAAAGGGTTCTAAGTAGAATTCTTTTAAAAGCCTGAGGAACATCAATTTTCCTCAGAATCAAACTTTAAATGGCAGAGAATTATTAATATCATTGTTTCTCTATCACAGAAGGTTCCCAGTAGAACCATCTTGGAAAGATAACACTTAGTTATTACAAAGAACCCTACAACTGAGTGTTTATCAGAGAGGGTTCCACACAGAACCCTTTTATCAGAAAGTAAGAATGCTTAATCATCCAAAGTAGCCTTAAATAATATAGAACCCTGTAACTTAGAAATCATATAGAACCCTATAATAGAACCCTAGGGTTCTAAGTAGAATTCTTTTAGAAGGCTGAGCCTTAATTATCCAGTGAATCTTTAAATGATCTAGAGCTCTATACTTGATATCACAGAAGGTTCCAAGTAAAACCATTTTGTAAACATAACACTTAATTATTACACAGAACTGTAGAAATGAGTGTTTATGAGAAATGGTTCCAAGCAGAACCCTTTTATCAGAAAGGAAGAACCTTTAATTAATTAATATATAACCCTAAACTGCTTTTCCATCAGGATCCAAATAGAACCATTTTAGAAAGCTAAGAACCCTTACTTATTAGAAAGAACAACAGAGTGTTTCTCAGAAAGGGTTCCAAGTAGAACTATATTTTGGAAGAAGAATTGGATTAATAATCCAAACTCAGAAAAGGGTCTTCAAGTGTATTTCTTAAGGATTCATATGATAGTTAAAGGTTCTATTTGGAACCTTGCTGTTGGGTTCTACAGCCTTTCACACTTCTTTGTAATAAGTAAGAGTTCTTAGCTTTCTAAAAGGGTTCTACTTGGAACCTTCTCTGACAGAAGAAACATTATAATGTTCTATATTATTTAACAGTTCATTCAATAATTAAGGGTTCTTAGCCTGCTAAAACGGTTCTAACTGGACCCCAACACTCAGTTGAAGGGTTCTGCTTTCCTAAGTAAGTAGCTTTCAAAACAGTTCCACTTGGAACGTTCTCTGAAGGAACTGAAGTATGGTTCTATGTTATGTAAGTGTTCTTTGGAGAATTAAAAGTCATTTGGTTCTGAAATGGGTTCTACATTGAACTCTTTTCAGATTAACACTCAGTTGTAGGGTTCTACAGCGAATCCTTCAAGGTTCCTCCAGAGGAAAAACTGAAGAACCCTTTATGGTTCTAGATTTTCTAAAAGTCTAGGGAGCCTCCTCTTGAGTAGAAAGCTAATAATGTTTTGAAGCAGCCATCCTGAACAGCATTACGTTTGTTAAATATCGCGATTATTTTAAAAAATTCGTAAATACATCGGAACTTTCCACTTCAAGCTAATAGCCCGCCTGCGATTAGCTAATTAGCGACTAGCATTGCAGATGACACTGAACGAAATGCGCACAGTCAGTGTGATGCTAATGCAGTGCATTGTGGGTAATACACGTTGTTACCAAGAAATTAAGATTAAGAAGAAAGTTGTAACAATTAATTCTAAAATTTGTTGTTGTTTTTTACGAATTAAGGAAAAGTTCTAGTAAGAACATTAACTCGTGATGAATTTTTTTTTTAGCGTTATATCACAGCAACGTAATTTTCAAAGTATCACATTGTTTTTGTATTAATGATAAAAAAATAAAGTTCTCTGTGTCTGGAACATCGAACAACAAAATATTTTTTGTTTAAAATTCCTGTTTCCGCGTCGTTCCGTATTTATTCGCTGTTTTTCTGAGCGGGAAAACTGACCT
>JAKKZN010000010.1:628046-638046 GCA_033441825.1 Pangasius elongatus
AAATACAGCTATCGGCGTTCGGTCCGTGTAAATGCCTGCGATTAAAACACTGTCAGGATATAAACCTGACACAAGGCTCGTAAAACAGGGTCTAGAGTTCTGGGTCTAATAGTATTAGTTTATCTCTTTTTCCGGGACATTAGTTTAGCATCTAACAACAATAACCAAGTCTCTATAGACTCTATAGAGAGGAAAGAAAAAGAGGTTCTGGGTGCGGCCCGGAGTTCGGACCGAAGTGGTGGCTCAAAAGTAGGACCCCTTAGCAGAGTTTCATCTGTGAGGACTGGGTGAGGTGGAGCGATGTTCTCCTTGAGGCCTGGAAACAGAATCACTTGCTCTGTGACAGAGAAAGACATCGTCCACAAAGCTAGAAGGGACAGCTATGAGTGGTGTGAAGCTAGAAGGGGGAGCAACGTCCTCAGTGAAGCTAGAAGGTACAGTGACATCCTCAGCAATGCTGGAAGGGAAAGCAACATTCTTGGCAAGGTTAAAATGGAGATCAATGTCCTCTACAAAGCTAGAAGGTACAGCAATGTCCTCGGTGGAGCTAGAAGGTACAGCTACATCCTTGGTGAAGCTAGAAGGTACAGCAACGTCCTCCGTGAAGCTAGAAGGTACAGCTACATCCTCGGTGAAGCTAGAAGGTACAGTGACATCCTCAGCAATGCTGGAAGGGAAAGCAACATTCTCGGCAAGGTTAAAATGGAGATCAATGTCCTCTAAAAAGTTAGAAGGTACAGCAATGTCCTCGGTGGAGCTAGAAGGTACAGCAACATCCTTGGTGAAGCTAGAAGGTACAGCAACATCCTCGGTGAAGTTAGAAGGTACAGCAACGTCCTCCGTGAAGCTAGAAGGTACAGCTACATCCTCGGTGAAGCTAGAAGGTACAGCAACATCCTCGGTGAAGTTAGAAGGTACAGCAACGTCCTCCGTGAAGCTAGAAGGTACAGCAATGTCCTCGGTGAAGTTAGAAGGTACAGCAACGTCCTCCGTGAAGCTAGAAGGTACAGCAACATCCTTGGTGAAGCTAGAAGGTACAGCAATGTCCTCCGTGAAGCTAGAAGGTACAGCAACGTCCTCGGTGAAGCTAGAAGGCACAGCAACATCCTCTGTGAAGCTACAATGAAGATCAATGTTCTTTGAGAAGCTAGAAGAGACAGTCACGTCTGTGATGCTGTAAGGGGGTGCAACGTTCTCCACAAAGCTAGAAGGGACAACGATGTCCTCTGTGAAGGTACATGGGACGGTGTTGCTCTCTGCAAGGGTAGAATGGAGAGCAATGTTCATTGCACTGCTAGAAGGGACAGCAAGATCCTCCATGAAGGTACAACGGACAGTGTCGCTCGTTGCGAAGATAGATGGGAAAGCAATGTCCTCCAAAAAGCTATAAGGGAGGAGTGATGTCCTCCAAAAAGCTAGAAGGGAGAGCTACGTTCTCCATGACGCTAGAAGGGACAGTGACTTCCTCTGTGAAGGTAGAAGGGATGGTGACGTTCTCCATGAAGTTAGAAAGGGAAGTAACATTCTCCGCAAATATAGAAGGAACAGCGACGTCGTCCACAGAGCCAAGGAAGGGAGTGACATCATCTACAAAACTAGGAGGTGGAGCAAAGTCCACTGCGGAGCTGAGAGGCAGAGTGACATCCTCGAAATGTTACTAAATGCGATCTTCTGGTTTAACTGTTGGAACTTGTTTCAGCCTCAATTCTGAATTTTACCAGTTAACAAACCGGAACACACACGTTCATTAACAGCGTTGTTGTTGTCGGTAATCGTGGGATTGCAGGTGGCTCGTGTTGATGTTAAACTAATGCATTATATAATGTCACTGCTGCCAAACTGAATGTAAAACATAACCGTCATAATATAGGTTTCAAAACTATTATCCAGTTCGAGGGTTTATGTGTTTATTTTTAGGATAAAGTCATAAAATCGTTGTATGTTAAGAATAATAATATGTTATCGTGACAATTACGCCATATCGCGACAAGCCTGGGTGTTATCAGGCATCAGGTGTTAATAACCTCATTATTAATCAAATTACTTCGACAGCTTGACTATAACAATTTCAAGTTTAAGATATACAACAGTTTCTTGTACTAAATAGCAACCTTTTAATTTTAATAATTTATCCTCATAAGACTGATAACTAACTTTATTTTTGTCATATTATAAATATGTTCATAAACGTATAATATCTCTAGTGAAGTGAGCATCATACGTAACCGATATCAGTAAATCAGTAACTACGTCAATACTCATAATAATAGAAAGTAAAATATGTTCTGAGATTTCTATTTAGCTTCATAAAAGCATTTCTGAAACTTCTAGACACAGGATTAGTCTGCGTTGTACGTTCATTTCTGAATAATGACAAATAAAATCTCAGCGTTTTATTCCGATCACATTCCATCTCTGTTGAATTATTTCCAGTTCAGGGCGGGAATGTTAAAGATATAAAATGACTCATAAGTTTGTTTCCATCCTACTGGTGGTTGTATATAACGTGTGTGTGTGTAAAGTGTGTGTCATTTTCTCCTCTGTTAAAGGAAACACCACATCACACACACACACACACACACACACACACACACACACACACACACATACATTCCTAGGTTAGGGTTTTACTTTTTACTCAGCATCTTCTGATAATCGGTTGCATGATCTACTGCAATAATTAATAATATTAAAGTGAAGTATCTTTAGTTACCCGGCGATGGGAATTATTATGTGTATTTATACTGTATTTATTTTGCATTTTATTACAATATTTATGTTTGTGAGGCAACAGAAAAATATTAGAGTCGATGGGTTAAAAAAGTAATGACTGGATATAGTTTTTTATATCGTATTTTCAGTTTAAAAATCTCAGAAGTAAAAAAGGTCAAAACAAAAGTGATTAGGACAAAACCCATTATAGAGCTAATGCATATTCAATAATAAACTCAACGTGACTTCTATGTGAGTTACTACAAAAAGTAAAAAGTGTGTTATATTATATTATATTATATTATATTATATTATGAGCAGGACTTCGTAGTTAATGTGGAATGTAACAGGCGCTCAGTGTAGCGTGAATAAGGCTGGAGTAATGAGATATAAATCTCTATCTCTAAAGCTTGTTTAAAGGTGCAGCAGGACGGCAAAGTGCTAAAATTGTCCAATCTGAAAATTATGAAAGCGTGCACTAGTGTTCAATTCAATAAAATTCATTAAAATATCATGATCCACTCGAGTCCAACAGAAACGTATCCACAATCTGAGGTTAGCAGTAGGGCATTTACTACTTTAACCAGCGCTGATTCTGTAATAAAACAGACTCCATTTATTGTCCTTGTTACACATACTGTATCTGTATTAAAAAAAAAGATCAAAAATTTACCAAAGTAATAGGCTAAATTAATTTATAATAAGGTTCTCAGTCCTGACTTTTAAAGAGTCCAATCAACAGGGTGCAATAAAGATATTAAGCATTATTTATTTCCCCCTGGGATTAATAAAGTTCTTTGAATCTTGAATCTTGAATCTTATGGAAGGAAACACTAGTTTCTGCGTACACTTAGCATATTTCTTATTTTAGCTGTTCCTGCTGTTACTTGCGTAGGAATCAAATGATTAAAAAAGCGTCTCAGGTTACAGCAAGAGTCTAAACTGGAGCTGTTTTTCCTTACTGTGGGCAGACTGAGAGCCCAAACGTCACCATTTTTGTTTTGTCAGAATTTAAAAGAAAGGTGTGTTTCTATTCCAGACTTATGTCTTCCATTTTTGCGTAGCTGTGCTGTTAAATTGTAAAGAATTGCTGTTTGATAGTGTATCATCAGCCTAGAAAAGAAAGCCAACACCATGTGTGTGAATGAAATAGAGGACTTATATCACATAACGCAGTTTATAGAATGTAATCTGGCATCAATCATTTCGAGTAAGATTTAAATCATTAGCCTCGAATCTCTCCAGGTGAAAGACGCTGTAGCGTACAAGCCTCGTGTGAAATTGTGCACACCACAACATCCACAAAACACCAGATCATAAGCGATAAAAGCCGTGCAGTGTAAGCAACGCGCCGGTTTTTAAAGACACGGAGTGTGTACTTAGTATGAATTGTGTAAAATGCTGCACTCGAGTCCAACAGAACCTCAACAATCTGAGGTGAGCAGTCGGTCATTTACTACTTTAACCAGTGCTGATTTCTGTACCGTGACGTTTCTAAAAATCAAACTGAAATAAAACTGATGTGTGACAATTTTCTCCAAAGTCTATATATAAAACGGTGTGTTGGAGACTTTAGATGTTCACTAGAGAGATCTGAGGGCTGGACATGAGGTCTGTAAAGCAGCGGATTAATAACAGCTCACTCTGACAGATGTACTATTATTAAAGCAGACAGTATTGCTATCAAAAAACCCTGAAAAAATTAATATGCTAAACTAAATTCAAATTCAGTTTCGGCTTTAATTTAAAAATAAATAAATAAATAAATAAATAGAAACCTGCACTCAGCTTCTCGTAACTCATAAATGCTTAGAAAGTTGCTGCACCTTCACCAACAGTAACGTTAATCAGCTGTGTATTGCAAATGCAAAAAAAAAAAATCTGTGTGTGTGTTTGCATGTGAGTGAAGTGTGTGTGTGTGTGTGTGTGTGTGTGTGTGTGTGTGTGTGTGTGTTTGCATGTGAGTGAAGTGTGTGTGTGTGTGTGTGTGTGTGTGTCTGCATGTGAGTGAAGTGTGTGTGTGCATCACAGGATGTTTGATCGCTGTTATAGCATGACTTCCCCACTTCAAAAAGTTGCTATGCTACAGGTGAGGAAGTTGTCTGTGTGTGTGTGTGTGTGTGTGTGTGTGTGTGTGTGTGTGTGTGCGCGCATGCACAGGAAGAATGCTAGTTTTGCTCGCTTATTATTTCCAAACTGCAGGGAAAATCCACATGCGGATACGCACGTCTCTTCAATAATTAACCTTCTGATCACACACTCTCTTTGTTTTCACACACACACACACACACACACACACACACACACACACACACACACACACACACACACACACACACACNTGAGTCAGAGTTTTTGAGATTTTTTGATTTTTTGATATTTATATATTTATATTTTTTTTTTTATTTTGTGTTTTATCTCTCACACACACACACACACACACACACACACACACACACACACACACACACACACTTTATCAGGACCAGACAAATTTCTATCATTGTGGGGACCTTGCACATACACATACACAAACACACACACACCCCTCCCCCCTCTCTCCCTGATTGTGTTGGAGCTCCTGTTTCCAGTAAACCCTCTAGCTATTTTTAGAATGTGTGTGTGTGTGTGTGTGTGTGTGTGTGTGTGTGTGTGTGTGTGTGTGTGAGAGAGAGAGTGGTGGGGTGCCTGGCCCCCAATATGAGTGCCATTTGGTTCACTATGCTCATTATATCTCCACTCTGTTCCTCCTCCTGTTCTTTTTGCTTCTTGTCAGTTTAAATTAAAACATTAACATTTTGTGTTATATTAAATATTAATCCCGTTGTGTAAGTCTACAGTTGTGTGTAAGTGTGTTACGATCAGCTGCGTCTGCTTTGGGACAGGTCTGATTGGTCGTCAGGTGTTGATTCATTTTCTAGAACAGCAGCTGCAATTCACAGGTTTATTTATAATTAATGCGCTTGTTTTAATACTTTAGCGTTTCTATAGCAACAGCTTGTGTGTCATCATTGAGAAGATAACGTTTTCTCCAGAGTAAGGTGATGTTTATGTGACATGTATGGAAGGAGTCTCCAGTGTCAGTGCTCTGTAACAGTCAGAGGTGAAGCTGTAGCTTTAAGTTTTCCGACGTCTTCAGGACAGAGGAGTTTACGCTTCCTTCTTTGCGGTTTCTCGGTAACGAGCTGCGTTTTCTTTTTCTCTGATTAATGTGAAGAGAGAGAATAAAGAGACGCTGGTGAGGGAACGAGTGTTTATAGCTGTTATAACGTAAGCGACAACAGGAACTCAAATGTTTCACAGAATATTAAATGTAACTATAAATGGATAAAAAGGCATGACGTCTTCTTCTTTAATAAATAAAGATTGCAGTCGTTGGTAAGTTGCTGTGGTGTAAGAGGAAAAAAACCACTTGGGAACGTGCTGTTAGAGGAAAATAATCAACTCCAGGAAGGCAGGTCTGATATTTACGGACATTTTCTTCTTCTGAGGAAAAAACACAAAAAGAATCTCACACACACACACACACACACACACACACACACACACACACACACACACACACACACCCACACATACACACACACACACACACGCAGAGACACTTCAAGAGAAAAGTGTGTCATAAGCGGCCTTGGCTGCTTTTCAGAAACCATTTCCAAAGGCATTAGCGCGCCTCACGGCTAGCGACGTCAACCGCTAGCGCTCCAGCAACCCCTGAATAAAGCTGAATAACATTCCATCACTGTGATCTGAATGAATCGCTGCATTCTGCTGTTTTTCCCGTGAAGCTGTGATGTCCGTGATCATCTCCACACGTCACACTTACACAATTCCACGTAAACAACGCTAGCGCTGTTCCCCCGCGGGAGTTAGCGTTAGGCGGCGTTAAAAACTAGCATGTGAATCCTGAATGTGTCTTTTATCACAGAAGATATCAGCAGCTTCCAGTGAAAAAAAGCACATGATAGAATTTAACACGTCATCGTGACAAACGTGTCAGTGTGTACGTGTGTATCGTACGGTGGATATCAAAACAAGAACTTACTCAACCCGGGAACTAAACACACACACACACACACACACACACACACACACACACACACACACGATGAGTTCTTCTGAGTGATCCTAAACTGAGATTTAAAGGTGACCAGAAAAGACAAAACACCTTTCAAAATGATATTAAAGTAAAATCTGAGTGTGTGTTTATAAAGTTAACAAAAAAAAACTTTTTACAGCAGGTCCCATAGTGCTTTATTCCTCTTATACCACAGCACTTTACCAACAGCTGGCTGTTTATTAAACAACGACGGTGTGCTTTTTATCTGTTTATAGTTAGTGTTCGATGAAACGAGTCAGTTCCTGTTGTCGCTTACGCTATAGCAGCTGTAAACACTCGTTCCCTCGCCAGCGTCTCTTTATTCTCTCTCTTCACGTTAATAAGACTAAAAAATTAATCGCAGCTTGTTCCGCATGTTACCGAGAAACCGCAAACGAGCGTAAACTCCTCTGTCCTGAAGACATTGGAAGACTTAAAGTTACAGCTTTACGTCTGACACTGGAGACTCCTTCCATAGATGTAATATGAACATGAACACCTTCTTACCCTGGAGAAAAATTAAAATCCGGTTAAGTGGAGCGTCCGCTGTGAATGTACACGTCCCCGTGAATGAGCTGTTACCATAGAAACGATAACGGAGTAGAACGAGTGCATTCATATAAACCTGCGATTCTGTCAGAGCCGCTGTTACAGAACATTAATCGCTTAACAAAAACACTTTTTTTTAACTGCTCTAAGTTGGTGTGTGTGTGTGTGTGTGTGTGTGTGTGTGTGTGTGTGTGTGTGTGTGTGTGTGTGTGCGCAAACAAAGCCACTGTCTGCACTCAGTTCAGAAAAAGCTTCCTTCCTTCGCACCAAACTAACCACAGAACACACTCGAGAACACACACTGCTGCACTTTCCCATCATGCACAGGCTCTTAACCTGCGTGATACATCGATGATGTCATCACCCAACCATCCAATCAGGCATCACGGTTCACGATATATCGTCCAGTCTCCATAATAACAGTAATAACCTCTCATTTTCAGTGTTAAACAGCATGAGATTATCTCGTGCCGAAGGAAGAACGAACTTCTTTTCTCTGATTTTTCTCTTTATCTTGTTTTTTTTATGCGTTTAACAGCGAGTGAACTTTTATTTCCGGTTTCTCAGAGACTCCGTGTGAAATTCTTCCACCATGAACTCAGGATGAACACATTTGTTTTGTCTGCAGTGTCGATTAAAGACAACAATCGAGCCTGTAACTCTGTGATTCGTTGTCCCGTGACGTTTTGCCTGGACGTTTCCTGCTCGTGTAGCACGGCGTTGTGTGACGAATATAATCATTAATCATCGTTTATTTCAGTAAAGTTGTGTGTAAGTTTTCTTGGCCAAACCAAACAAAAAGAAATTCCAGCAGAATCTGGAACACTCACTTGTGCACTTGTGATATTTTGATAAATATCAATCGCCGAGTGTCTTCATGAACGAGCGCGTTAATATTTACATTTACAAAAATAAAGCCAACAAAATCCAATAACAGAGCTGAAAAGGACAAAATGGCGGCCGAAGTGTGAAAGAGCGCCTCCTAAACAGGGTGTGTGCCTTCCTGGTGGTTTGTCAGTGTTTATTTGCGAGTTGTAATGATGTCATTTCTCGCCTCAGAGTGGAAAAAAAAAAAACAACATGGGCGCATCGATAAACGTGTGTGTCTTGTTTGCTTTGTGAAAGAGCCTAAAGCTCATAAGAAGCTAGTTTAAGCGCACTGTCACAGTCACAGGCCTGAAGGGCTTCAGCGTCTGATCTACTAGCGAGTAGCTTAGCTACCGTTAGCTAACTCTAATGTCGATGTAAACAGTTCTGTAAACAGCGATTATTCCAGTCAGTGTTATAGATTTAGGAGTACTGTGTCTATGAACGGATCTAAAGCCAGTGCTGCTATAAAGCCATTTAAAAGCAGAGAAGGAGAGAGGACTCTACAGAGAGAGCGGCCATGTTGGATGGAACTGGTGATTGAAGACTAACCCAAGCTGATGAGTTGTAATTAATAGTTGAGGGGGTGAGTTTGGTGGTTTTTACCGATTGTGGGTGTGGAATTAAATTCAACTGAAGTCACAACTTCACCTCAAATGCAGCAAAGATCTTCCAGTAATGCAGCTCAGCCACTGCAGCGGTTTACAGCGTGATGCGGTGATAAAATCGCAGGAACTCATCGACGGTTACATGATATTTTTTAAAATGACACTTTATAAATGTTATGAAATTAAAACGTTACTTTATTTTTTCAAGTTCACTTAACATGTGAAGGCAAACAAACAAACAAACAAACAAATAAATAGCGTGGCTAAGTAAATAGATAGATTTAATAAGTAGATAAACAGGAAGTCAATGCATGCTTGTATGTAAATAAATAAACAAACTAAAAACAAACAAATAAATAAGTGAATACATAAGTAAAACAATAGGCAGGTAAATAAATAGATAAATAAATACATACTTAAATAACTAGGCAAGTAAAAGAAGTAAATATATACATTATATTGATAGATAGATAGATAGATAGATAGATAGATAGATAGGCATGTATCTATGCAAATGAATAAATAAATAAGTGAATACATAAGTAAAGGAACATAAATAATTAAGCAAGTAGGAAAATAAATAGATAGAGAAGGCAAGTATATAAGCAAACAAACAAACAAACAAACAAATAAATAAATCTGCAGTCTGATGTGTTGTATCTTAAAGTCTGATGCTAGAACAGTTGGTTAGCTTGTTAGCACAGTTAATGCTAATGTTAATGCTAATGTTAATGTTAACGTTAATGCTAATGTTAATGTAGCTTTGTGACGTTAGTAGCGAGACAAGGTGACTAGCGAGACAGCTAGTTATGTTGTTATTGCGAGCTGGAGGATGTTTATTCGGTGAGGAAGAATGAAATGTTTTAGTTCAGACTTGAGCGAGTGAGAGAGAGAGAGAGAGAGAGAGAGAGAGAGAGAGAGAGAGATGAGTGTGAAATTCTTTCATGATGAAGTCAGGATGAACTGTTTTGTCTGCAGCGTGGCTGAAAAAACAGACGAGCTCTTAAGCCCGCGGTGTGATGCTGTTAGCGGGACGTCAGCGGCTCGTGCTATTGTCTCCTCAGAGGCTGATTTATGTGCCATTGTTGCCGTGTTCTTGCTTTAGAGGTCATTTGAAGGTGATGCTAAAGGTGTAGGATAAGTTAACGTCATTTTCTTGCTT
>JAKKZN010000010.1:640546-646407 GCA_033441825.1 Pangasius elongatus
GGCGTGGCCTAAAATGTTGTAAAATGTTAAATTTCTTGGCCTAAACCCGAAGATCTTCATTGACGTGCGCAGTTTTGTGTCATAGAAGAGCAGACTTCTACATCTCTGATTCAGTACAAAAACATTTCAGATTCCAGACATTAGTTTTCAGTGTGTGTGTGTGCGTGTGTGTGTGTGTGTGTGTGTGTGTCCATGTTGCTGTGAACTCGGGCTAGGTGGATGTTGCTGCAGTTTCCGACTGGGAATTCCGAGTTGAATGACGATCCATTGCACTTTTCCGTGTCGGAATATATTTCAAAATTTTCACTCTGTCACTTTCTTTCATCGATCACTTTTTTTTTTTGCATAAAAGACAAAGGAAATTCATATTAAAGAGAAAAAAAGAAAAAAAACGAAAATAAAAAAAAAACACATTAAAGGGGAAAAAAGAAGGAAATGAAGAAATATGAATGACTTAATTTTAATGTGATTAATCGCAGTCAATGCTTGTGATGTCATGAGTCAGTAAACACTTTCACACACACACACACAACCTTTACTGCAGGAGGAACTGAGAGTGGACACCCCACACACACACACACACACACACACACACTGTAGTGTGCAGTCATCACATCTGCTGCATCTGCATCTCACGCAACTCTTCTTTCAGTATTTTCATACTCTTCTTTACACACACACACACACACACACACACACAGAATGTCTGCACATCCTGTCCTCCCTCCATCCACCTCTCTCTCTCTCTCTCTCTCTCTCTCTCTCTCTCTCTCTCTCTCATTTCTCTTTACTGCTCTGTGTCATTTTCCCGCTGTGGGTCGATTTGAGGATCTGAGGACGTCGTGTTATCAGTCATCTGGTGTGAGTCGAGATGCTGAAACAGTGTGTGTGTTCTCGATAAAGCTCAGTGATCACACACACACACACACGCACATCACACATACCCTGCTGTGTGTGTGTGTGTGTGTGTGTGTGTGTGTGTGTGTGTGTAGTAGGTGAGTTTAATGGGGTTTTTAGTTAAGTGGTGTTCACTCGAAACCAAAGAGTTTAATTTTAGATAAAGTGTGGTTAATGGGTTGGGTCCTTATACTTTTGTGCATGTGCGTGTGCGTGTGTGTGTGTGTGCGTGTGCGTGTGTGTGTGTGTGCATGTGTGTGTGTGTGTGTGTGTGTGTGTGTGTGTGTGGTTTATTTCTGTAGTTACTCAAATTTTTACCAACCAGTAAATTTATCTAAAGCGCTTACGAATAGTTTTTCCACAGAGTCTGAGGAGGAAACACTGTTAGCGCTTTACTTCTGTTTATTAAACTTCTTTCATAAGCCTTTTATTCTCTTTATTAATATTTATTTATTTATTTATTTATTTATTTATTTATTTATTTATTTATTTATATCATTTTGAACTCAGTAAATCGAAGCAGACAGAGCGTGTTTGGAGATTTAACCCATAAAGTCAGGGCTCTTTACTGTCCTGGAAATATTATTATTCACCAAATAAGGAAATATTGCTCGACTTATTGAATATGAATAAACCATATATTTTGTTTTTCAAAGAAAGAAAGAAAGAAAGAANAACTCCCAAAACCTCTAACCCTACACCACCCTAACCCTAACCCCTAAACCCCTAAACCCCTAAACCCTAAACCCCTAAACCCTAAACCCTAAAACCCTAAACCCCTAAACCCTAAACCCCTAAACCCTAAACCCCTAAACCTCTAACCCCTAAACCCTAAACCCCTAAACACTAAACCCCTAAACACTAAACCCCTACACCCCTAAACCCTACACCCCAAACCCTAAACCCTAAACCCTAAACCCTAAACCTTTAACCCCTAAACCCTACAACCCTACACCCCTAAACCCTAAACCTCTAACCCCTAAACCCTACAACCCTACACCCCTAAACCCCTAAACCCCTAAACCCTACACCCCTAAACCCCTAAACCCCTAAACTGTACACCCCTAAACCCTATATCCTTAAACGCCTATACCCTATACCCCTAAAACCCTACAAAACCCCTAAAGCCTACAACCCCATGATTCTCTGCTTGAGTGACATCACAGGTGCAGGTTCAGACAGAGGGCTGTCAACCAAAACTGCTCATTAGAATATTAGGCCCCGCCCATTAAACCAGTCTCAGCGCAGTAAAGATCAGTGAGTTCAGCTGTTTGAGGTTTCTATCACATTTACATACTGTTTTTTTTTCTTCTGGATCTTAATTAAACATTTCTGGATTCTACACAATTTCCTGTGTCTTTAAAATATACTGAAATTAAAATATGTATTATTTATTATTAATGTTTTGGGTTGGTGTTATAATAAAAACTTTAGTAGTACGATTAAACCGTACGAATGGTGTTTATTAGACTGAGTCACTGCTCATGGTGTAGAAGTGATCGTTATTTCTTTCAGTTCACGGGGCCAGAGTGATCACACGCCATCTGTGTACAATCGTCAAACACACACACACACACACACACACACACACACACACACACACCAGAGACACTCATAGCCTGTTTACTATGGAGCTAAAAGAAGACCAGAAACAGATTTACTGCTGTGGTTTTGCTCCATTTTTATGCTCATTTATCAAAAACAAACCCATAAATTCAAATACGGCTGAATGGAAAAGATGAAAAAGAACACATGACGTCTGCTGAAAGATATCGCAGTTGACATTTTGTTCTGCTTCCACAGCGCTAATCAACCCGCGAGGGTTTGAGAGGCTCTTCCATCAGGACGAGAGGAGAAAAGATGATCCGATGGGACTGATTAACGCTCACTGAGTTCAGAGTGGCCTAAAGGTCATGGGGTCGTTCACGCTGGGGAAAGCGGCACCCCTGGAGCTGCTGTTAGACGCCTGCATCACTGCGTTTGGTGAGTGTTTCAGGTTTGGATTCTGCGCTCTGATTGGTCAGAAGGTGTTGATTAATTCTCTCTGACTCGAGCGCAGGTTTATATCGATGCGCTCGTTCTGATACGTTATCGTCTCTATAGCAACAGCTCACTCACAGGGACTTTGCGGAAATGGATTAAATGTGTGTGATCTTTGGCACGGTGAGGTTTTCTCCAGGGTAAGGAGACGTTTATGTAACATTTATGGAAGGAGTCTCCAGTGTCATAAAGCTGTAGCTTTAAGTTTTCCGACGTCTTTGCGTTTTTTTCTCGGTAACATGCGTAACAAGCTGCGTTTTTTTTTTTGGCTTATCAACGTCAAGAGAGAGAATAAAGAATAAAGCGGCTGGTGAGGGAACGACGGTTTCTAGCTGCTATAACGTAAGTGACAACAGGAACTGACTCGTTTCACGGAGGTTCCACACGTTCAGAGGGCAAAAGCAGGTCACTTCCTGTTTTTGATGGTAAAAGTGTTTGGTTTGTGATGTTCCTAATACTTGGCCACATCACGTGGTGGGTTCATGCAGGCTGTAGGTCCTGATGCAACGCATCTGTTCAGTTATTTCACAACACAGATAGAGAACACTGAACTTTCATATGTGGTAGATAACTTTGAAAACAGGTACTTTGAAAGATGACATGCAGATTTTGTTGATTTCGTCACTGTTCTCTTTACACGAAGGTTCTTTCTGCACAACAGTCGGGCTGTAGATGCCAGCGTCTCCTCCACTAGAGGGAAAAAACAGGCTGCATGAAACTTAAAATTAAATCGATAAAAAAGAACGATGTGTCATTCTTTAATAAAATAAAAAGTCATGTTTTGCTGTAGTGTAAGGAGAATAAAACACTCGGGGACGTGCTGTTATGGGAAACTAGTCAATTTCAGTATAAATATAAGCTTGCTTAGTAGTAAAGCTAACACTGCTAGTGGTTTTACTGCCTATAATGTTAGCTAGCTAAACTTCCTGGAAATTTTAGCTAGCTACATAATATCAGGTGCTAGTGAAGATAGTAAACCGAGTAAACCTGAGGTAACTAGTTGTTATTTTTATGCAAGCTACTTTAGCTAATGTTGAGCTAAAATAGTGAAAACCAAGGCTACACATGATCAAGTTTACGTTTGTTTGCTTGAATTAAACTTTGTTTATAACACTATTGTGTGTGTGTGTGTGTGTGTGTGTGTGTGTGTAGATGATGAAGGAAAACTAAACGAGAATCATCTTCCCCGAACGCTCCTGTTAATGCACCGATGGTACGTCTCATCTGCGGAGCTAGCAGGAAAACTCCTCATCATATATCCTTTACCTGATCCCTCTGTGTGTGTGTGTGTTGTGTGTGTGTGTGTGTGTGTGTATTTTTTTAAATTTTGAGCATGTAGCTAAGTGTGTATCAGGTGCCCTTAACGACTGTGTACGTATCGGGACTGCACAGGAGACGACAGCGAGCTAACGAGGCTGAAGATCTGCTATTTAATGAGGTAAATCACCTGCACTGAGCGTAACGTCATCAACCAATCACAAACCTTCAAATTAAATTGCACAGTAACATCGTTGGCATAATGTTAAATTGCTTGCTAGCTATCTTAGCTACTTACTTAATGTCAGATAGCTACCAGTGGAGAGTTACGATTAGCGTTAGCATACTGTTGAGCAGAAGGCTACGGAGGACAAAAAAGTGTAAATAAAGGCTAGTGGTGATGTCACAGCATCAAGTCAGTGATTGGTTGATGAGATTTAATTTGAATTTGGAATTTAAATTCGACTTGGTTGCCAAGTAATAACATACCAAACACACACTTACGCGACAGAAAGACACACTCGTAAAGCTGGTCCTGGTTTTTCAGAACTGTAGCAGGTTCTTGGTTATTTACAGGTTGTCCAGGATGAATTACACGTCCCTCGTGTCTCTAATTTACTGACTCGCAACTCGAAACAGGATTTAAACTTACGACTCACTAAACATTTAACCCAAACCTGAGCTCCAAATTCTGAGCTTGTTTATTATAACTCGAATTATAAGCATCTTTAACGCTTATGGCTTGCAACTCGACTCTGACTTCAAAGCTTCAGCCCACAACTCAACTCAAGACATAAAAATTCGAATTGGACCACAAAGCTCAACTCCGACATCAGAACCTTTAACTCGCAACTGAACTGAATCCAAAGCTTATTCATCACTGCAGCTTGACTCGGACTTCAAAGCCTTTAACCTGGAACTGAACTCTGACTTCACAGCTTTAACTTGCAGCTTGACTCAAACTTTAACTCAAATTGGACTTCTAAAGCAGGTAGCTCAGGCAGCGTGGTGGTACTGCAGCCCTGACTGAGCCTTCACTCACACGTCAAACTCAAAACTGAACTCAAACTTCACGTCAAACTCAAAACTGAACTCAAACTTCAAACATTGTACAATTGAACTTTAATTCGTAACTCGACTCAGGCTTAGAAGCTTATGACTCGAGGCTTTAACTGGACTTCAAAGAGTAAGGCTTGCAACTCGAGTCAGACTTTAAAGCTTTAATTTGTTAAACTTGAATTTGTTATTTTTGACTTAAACGCCCCTGAACTCGGACTTATTTCAAGTTGTATCTGAAGTCAGACTTCAAAGCCTTTAACTCATAATGGAACTTGGACTTCAGAGATTTGACTCACCACTTGACTCAGACTCAAAAGTTTAACTCACAACTAGAATGGCACTTCAGCCTCTTTAACTCATAACATATATAGATATATTAATTTTATTATATTATATGTTTTTTTTTCTGTTTCTTTTAAGGAAAAAATTATTTCTTTTTTAAAACACTTGTTTCTTTATGGGGACTAACAAAATGTCCCCAAGAGGTCAATATTGTCAGGGATTCCTTTCATTATGGCGGATATTTGGTCACCACAAAGAGCTAAACACACACACACACACACACACACACACACACACACACACACACACACACACACACACACACA
>JAKKZN010000010.1:666221-677362 GCA_033441825.1 Pangasius elongatus
CTCTCTCTCTCTCTCTCTCTCTCTCTCTCTCTCTCTCTCTCTCTCTCTCTCACACACACACACACACACACACACCTGCAAAAACATTAAAAAGTGAGCAACAATACCACTGAGTCCAAATGAATAGGTTATAGGTTTGTGTGTGTGTGTGTGTGTGTGTGTGTGTGTGTGTGTGTGTGTGTGTGAGTGTGTGAGTGTGAGAGAGAGGAAGGAGGTCTTTAAAGATTCAGGATAATGTTCATAGGAAATTAGGACCTTTACGTGGGTCTCCTTCTGTGTGTAAGCAAAACACAGAGAGAGAGAGAGAGAGAGCAAGTGACAGAAATTGCGGGAAGTCCAATCATGTTCCCAGCCTTTCAGCATGTGTGAATAACTGCAGAGTGTGAGACAGGTTTGTTTAAGAAGCAGACTTCTTGCGTGCGCAAGTGTGTGAGAAACGTATTGTTTACGGCACGTACAGGATGTGCCATTTTCCCGGGAAAAGAGCTGGCCAGGAAACACACACTCAGCAGGGGAACGCACAGTCTCGCTCTATCTCACACACACAGTTACTCTGCAACCCTTTTCCCTAATTTACTATTTCCTATCTGCAATCAGAGCTAGAGTCTGGGTATGGTGGGAGAAAGCCGTATCTCGATCTCATCAAATCTTACATAACGCCTGGTCTTATTAACGAGAGCACAGCCAGGATCAGACAAATCATCGTTATTAACCACAGCGCGTAATTATCAGCACCGCAGTCACCTCTGTGAGGGCCATTCGCTGGGAAGAGAGAAAGAAGGAAGAAAGGATGGAGCAGTGGACGAAGCCCTGTGTGTCTGAGAAGAAGACCAGATGATGAGAGAGAAAGGGAGAAGGACAAGAAAAGAGTGTCAAAGCTTTGGAAAGCAACAGCCCGAGAGAGAGAGAGAGAGAGAGAGAGAGAGAGAGAGAGAGAAAGAACGAGACGAGGAGAAAACGAAAGAAGAACAGTTCAGGAGGTGGGGAAAAAGAGAGTGCGTACTGAATGATAGTTAGGGCTGCCAAGAGTGATAAAAGAGCAAGGTGGAGAGGGAGAGAGAGAGAGAGAGAGAGAGAGAGAGAGAGAGAGAGAGAGAGAGAGAGGGAAGGGGGGAAAAAAATCACACCTTTTTTCATTCAATTCCCTTTGTACAAAGAGAGTGAAAAGAAAAAAGGCAAATAAAGGAGAGAAAAGAGAAAAAGGGGTGCATGTAAGGTGGGGATAGAAGGAAGAAAAAGAGGGAGCAAGAAGAAAAAAAGAGAAAAATAATGAAAGAGGGGTGGACTGAGGGGAAACCCCACCATTCAGAGACCACCAGAGAGCCAGCGAGGGTGACAATACACAGATAGAGTAAATGGCACTTCATCACTCACTCACTCACTCCAACACACACACACACACACACACACACACACACACACACACACACACACACACACAACCCCATGGTGACAGACAAACAACATGAATTGAACTCTCTCTCTCTCTCTCTTTTTTGAAAAAAAGCACTGCCATATTTGCCAAAAAAGAAGAAAAAACACACACACACACACACAGTGCCCTGTGGGCTGTCTTTGTTAAAACAGTGCAGTAAGCGCCTCTCAGGGCTGATTAATCCATGTAAAGATTCTTTTCTGAGGGCAAAACGGCAACAAATCAGGGGGACAAGCGTCAATAAAAGGACGAAGGAGACGGAAACGGTCGGAGGGAAAGAGTTAAAGGAAGAGAAGAAGAAAGCCTGAACTTTGTGCCAGTAAAGCAAGCAGTGCCGTGGGCATGTAGCCAAGGGCGAGACAAGAGGTGTGGAAGCGAGTGAGTGAGGGAGGGAGGGAGAGAGAGAGAGAGAGAGAGAGAGTGAGGGAGAGAGGGAGAGAAAGAAGGAAAGAGCACAAAAACAAAAAAAGTGTTGTGTTCTTGGAAGAAAGGGAATAAGAGCCGATACCATGCGAAGCGAAAGAAAGAAAGCAGGAATGAGAGAAATCAGGGTGGATTTATTGACTTGTTTAAATATTCATTCAGTCTTTCAGTTGTGTCACTACACTTCATGTGCAGATTAATGTTACACTCAGCACTGTGTGGCTGAACTGCAGGACAACAATCAGAGAAACGACGCACAAACAACACCGATGGTCATGATCTCAGCGAGCGGGTCCACTGTGAACAGGAAGTTAGGTTAATGTGTCAAAGACAGTGAATGATGGAATACAATCATTCAATCTGACACTCCCTAAACACACACACACACACACACACACACACACACACACACACAGTAATACACACGCTCAGGTGTGTAACATTAACAGACCCACAAGCAGGGGCAGGTATAAACACATCAGCGCAGCTTGTTTCTTGGAACTGGACACATAACTGTACATACATGTGCAGACACACACACACACACACACACACACACACACACACACACACAGTTCGTCTGTCTTGCAAAAAATGGAACCCAGCAACTTGATATGACAATCTATGGCCAGCACGAGTTGGTTTTCTGGCTACAGGCATCCTCATCTTTCCGTCTAAACGCGACTGGAGGGGGACGGAGGGGCGAAAAGGGATTAAAGGGTTTGCGGTGAGGAGGAGAATGTCAAACTAGTTTGCAGCAAGTAAAGAAAAATAGACACTACGAAAAAAAATATGCAGCAAATGCATTTTTTCCCAGGGCTTCTTGTTCCCTGATTATAGGATTAGGCTGGAGAGAGGCAGACAGAATGGAGAACGAGGCAGCCATGATAAACAACAACAAAAATAGCAAGCATTGCTTTTTATACAGAACTGGCTTCTTTTGTTCGTTTCCACACATCCACTCAAATTTGTTTGTGAGAGAGAGAGAGAGAGAGAGCGCGAGAGAGAGAGCGAGAGAGAGAGAGAGAGACCCACGCACTTGTCGTAACTTTCTGTCTTGTTACTTTGGCTCTAATTCCTCCGTTCTGAGAGGTTGTGCCTGCAGCCTCGAGTCAGGTTACTCTAAATCACAGGTGTCAAGGTGAGGACCTGGGGGGCCGTGCAGAGATTAGTGTTCTCTCTCCTAAGACCAGACTCACACAGGTGTGTGGGGGCTACGCTGGAAAACCGACTGCGTTAAATCAACCTGACTGCATCCAAAAAAGCTGATTGCATGGAATCCTAGCGATCGAAGGAAATTACAGGTATTAAGCATCATCGGGTTGAAACATGCACAATCTCATGACATTTTCATTGTGAAACCGTGTTGGCTTAATGAAGCAGTACCTCGCCAGATACCTTCTCCCATACCTCCTCAGAGACCACCACAGAGTTGCTCTAGCATCTACACAGCTTTGAGCTATTCCACCAAAACCTTCGAAATCTCAAGACTTCGAAGAGTGACTTTGTCAAATTCCCAAAAAACACATGAAGTTACAAATGAAGACAGGCCACAGCTGCTAACCACGTCCCGCACCATGTGCTTTCCATATCCTCTCCTAGCCTTCCAGGTGAATTCCTAGGATTCGGAAGAAATTAAGAATAGCCTACCAGCTTTGGCTGGGTTACGGAAAAGATCATGGAAAAATGGGATCCTCGAGGACTGAACTGGCAAACGCTAATCTAGGCCAGGATCATGGTCAGGCTCCGGTCTGCACTGCGTAAGCATTCGGTCTCTGTCACACATCTGATTTAACTTGTCAGATCATGATTAAAGGCATTTGGGAGTTGATTTTTTTTTAAAAGGAAAAAACAACAATCACTGCCAGACTATCTGAGGGTGACACTCCTGATCAAAGAATACGGCCCAGACCGCATACTGCTGTACTGAGTAGTGTCAAAACACACGATTTCGAACAAGTAACATGTGGTTTGGGATGTAACCTAAGAGCTGACAGCTTGACAAGTACACACTTTCTGCGTCCTAATGGGGGCTGGAAAGGGAGTGGGATAAGACGACTCGGGATGAGAAGTCATGTAGTTTTGAAACAAGTTTCCATCAGTAGGAACATTTCAGAGATTTCCCAGCTCAGTGTTTTAGTGCTCTTACACACCTGACTCATGGGTTGATTAACAAGAGCAGGAAAACAGCTCAGTGTGCAGTGCTGGGAAACTCTCCAGGGTTGAGAAACACCGGAGCACACGTAAGAACGGCGGATACACGTTAACTACTGAGTGATAAGGTCCCGGAAGCCTGCGTTAACGCTGACTATCACTCAGACGTCCTGTTCAGTCTGCTGGTACAGCACAATACCAATATGTAGCTTTAAAATCACATCATCATCACCATCATCATCATCATCATCCCATCTCATCACATGAACTGCGACTGCACACAGACAAACTCACTCCCAGCAAAACAACACACGATCACACCAACTCCCCAAAACGTCTTTTAAAAATTGTTGTTTTTTTTGTCTGTTTTTTTTTACATCAAAGCGTTGGAAAAATGTGAACGTGAAGGATAAATACTGGACTTACTTCGGGTTGGTGCTGTTCCAGAAGACGCTGTGTCTCTCTGCTGTGGAGAGGGAGACGCACACGTTCGCTACGACGCACAGGAGAAGCCTCGCCAAATCCATCGCCAGAGCTGCGTAACGCGCCACCACCACCGAGATAAATACTCTGCTGGAGACGTGCGAGTACTCTTCAGCTGCTTAGCTTCCAGTGTCCAGGGAATAATAAACAGAATCAGGTCCACCTCAAGTCAAAATCAAACATTATTTCACAGCTTGCAGGCTGTTGATCGCTCGGACGCGCAGCGGAATGAAAGCCGACTGCGCCTTCGGTGCTGCGTTAAACCTGAGCTTCTGCCTGGCCACGCCCACACTGTCCAACTGACCAATCGGCGAGAAGCACTCACGACCAAACGCATCCAAGTGCGCATACTGGAGTGCCAAAAGGTATTCTTAAAAGAGAGAAAGAGAGAAAGAAAGAAAGAAAGAAAGAAAGTAGTATGTCAGCTTGGGGACGCAGCCTCCTGTCGCCCTCTGGGGTTTACTTAAATATGACTTCTGACTTATTTCCCCAGCAATTAACAGCGGAATGTTCAGTCAGGAGTGTGAGCAGATCCAGAAGAAGCCAGTCAGTGTGGTGAATCTCAACACGCTGTTGTTCAAGGGTCGATTCCAGGCAGTATTCAGCAACAAGCTGTGCGCTTTCATCTGCCCTCACTCCACACACACAGTGAGCATTCAAGCGTCATAAACCGTGATCATANCATAAGCGTCATGAACTGTGATCATAAGCGTTCATAAACCGTGATCATAAGCGTTCATAAACTGTGATCATAAGCGTCATAAACCGTGATCATAAGCGTCATAAACCATGATCATAAGCGTTCATAAACCGTGATCATAAGCGTCATAAACTGTGATCATAAGCGTCATGAACTGTGATCATAAGCGTTCATAAACCGTGATCATAAGCGTTCATAAACTGTGATCATAAGCGTTCATAAACCGTGATCATAAGCGTTCACAAACTGTGATCATAAGCGTCATAAACTGTGATCATAAGCGTTCATAAACTGTGATCATAAGCGTTCATAAACTGTGATCATAAGCGTCATAAACTGTGATCATAAGCGTTCATAAACTGTGATCATAAGCGTCATAAACTGTGCGACATCCAACCAGCGCCTGGCTCAAGTAACTATCATCCTGTATTTATACAGCTAATTGTGTGTGTGTGTGTGTGTGTGTGTGTGTGTGAGAGAGAGAGAGAGAGAGAGGGAGAGAGAGAGAGAGAGATCTATAGCCAAAAGACAGTGGTACAGAAGTACAGACCTTCCTAGGCTTTCTAATACTAAACTCATTAGTGTTCGAGCTCAGTATATAAGTGTGTGATGTGGGACACAGTGCCAGTTTGTTTAGTGGACGCAGGATACTGATGATTTCAGCGTAGTGAAAAGAAAAGACATGTACACTATTCATTTAAATGTGGCTCCTCTGTAAGATTTCAACATATCTGCACACAGAATCTGTCTTTGATATTTCTAATATTAATGTGTAAAATAAATGAATGAAACAAAAGAGGAGTTTCTCTCGTGACGCCATTAGTAAATCAAGTGACCCCTGTTGGGTTGAGACCCCTAATTAGGGAACCCCCAACCTAGTCCTATTACATACAGCTCCCTCCGAAAGTATTGGAAAGTCAATGCCAGTTATTTTGTTTGCTTTCTTGTTGTACATTTGAGTTTCAGATGAAAAGATGAACGTGAGACGATAGTTCAGTGCTTTCATTTCCTGATATTTACATCTAGATGTGTTAAACCACTTAGAACATAGCACCTTTTGTTTGAACCCACCCATGTGGTCAAAAATATTGGAACAGGTGTTTCTTGTTGCCCAGGTGTGCCCGGTTAGATTGATTGTTTAAACCATTAATTCANATTTGTATAACGCTTTTAACAATGGACATTGTCACAAAGCAGCTTTACAGAAATAAATGGATTCAAAAAATATATTGTAAACATGTGAATTTATCCCTTTTTATGATGATATGATGATATGATTATATGATTATGATTATACGAGTTGCTATATCCTTCCTGGCAGCTCGAACCAATCTGGCCATTTTCTCTCTCATCATTATGCTAACGTTAAGTTGATACAAAATGAATCAGGAAGCTGACGTGCTAAATCACGTGCTAACTTGAACTAAAAATACCCAGAGACACAAACATACCATACTCTTCTTTATTGCTGTCAGTTTTCACACACATTCAAAACACTTTTTCAAAAGCAATTCCTCAAACAAACTGAACTGGGAATTCTTTAACTGAACCCCTGAATTCCTTTTTCCCTCCCCACTCCAACAGAAAGTAATACTCAAGCACTGGATAATGAAACATCTCTGTCAGATTATCATCTGATATCTGTAAACAAATGTTTAAAGCAAAAATGGGAAAGAAAAAAAAACACTACAATGCAGTCAGTTTTCTCATCAAGTAATTTCAATAACAGTATGTGGAGATTCGTGAGTTATGGTGTGCTAAAAGGGGTGAAACAAAATCAGCTGTCAAGTGCTGGCAATAAATAACGCTATTAACACTACTGATTTTTGTGGTAACCACATCAAGTTAAGGCTTCTTCGAAAACAAAAAAATAACCGATATAATATCCGAGTCTTACCTGTCCCAAAGGTCGTACAGAATACTGGACTTAGCTTAGCTAAGCAATTAGCAGAAGAGCAAGAAAATTAACCAGTGTTTCTTTGTAACCGATTTCATTCTCAAAAATAAATCAAAGCCATCCATCTTTGTAAGATCTTCAAGCGATTGTTGTTCTAAATGTCATTTCCCAATGATCTCTCGCTAACTCAGCTGGAGTAAAACCCCTGCCCGAACCCGGCCTGGTTATACTGATGCCCGCCGTGTTGGAAGAACTGCTCAAATTGCCCTCCCTGGTTAAAATTCTGCCCCCCTCTTCCACCCCAGCCTCCGCTTTGCCCACCTCGTCCTCCTCGTCCTCTCCCTCCACGACTCCCTCTACCCCCTCCTCGCTCCTGCTGTCGCCCTCCATCTTGGTAGTGACCTTTGTTACCACCTTCTTGCCCTTGTTGACCCCCTTGGTAACCTCCACCAGAGTATCCCTGCCCTTGGTTACCCCCTTGATACCCTCCACCTTGGTATCCTTGCCCTTGATGCCCTCCTTGGTACCCTCCACTTTGGTATCCTTGACCTTGATGACCCCCTCGACCTTGGTAGCCTTGACCTTGGTGCCCGCCTTGATATCCTCCTCCAGGATATCCTGGCCCTCCTTGCCCTTGCTGCCCACCTTGGTAGCCTCCACGGTACCCTCCTCTTCCTCCATCTTGATAATGACCCTGATTCCCACCATCTGACCAGCCTCCTTGTACTTTACCCCCTCTATCCCCTCTTCCACGTCCTCCTTGGTGCTGATCATAGCCACCCCTGCCTCCCCCTCGCCCTCCGCCGCCCCCTGTTGGTCCGTCTTGGCGTTTCTGCCACGTTGGCATCTCCGGAGGAGGTGGCTCGATTTCGTTCGGTCTTCCACCACGATCTGGAACACGTCCCATCAAGACCTGTCGGAATCAGAGTTAAGATAGTTGGATGGAATCTGAAATCAAACCGAATATCCTGAGATTTTTGGTAACACACATACAGTCGATGTTCTCTTCAACAACGAATCGAACCCGGCGCCCGTCTTTCTCCTCGCATTGCTCAAATGTTTTTATGTTGCTAGTGGGTGTTCCTTTGAGTTTTTTGCCGGTTGCCATGGTTTTCTCCTGACGAGTCTAATATACAGGCACAACCCACGTAGCTAGCCACAGAACAGATGCAAAACAACCCATTAAACCCTGGAAAAAGGGAAAACCTGGTTTATGCTTTTTCAAAACTGCTTCTGAGAAGCATCTGAAACACTCAGGATGAGTAGAAGGATCTCAGTCCATCAAACGAGAGGATAGGAAGAACACTAAAGGATAAATTAGGACTTTCAGCCGTTTTGTTGCATCATGAACGGAACACCTGATATCGACACCATGAATACGCTCATCTATAAATGCTTGGACCCCTAACGAGTCGCGCCTATAGCTCCATTTTCAAAGAACCGAACATTAATAAACAAATTAATAAATAAACACAACGTAGTGTTTGTTCTTTTTTAATGGGAAAATAATGAGCGACAGGATGGTGTGATGAAGCAGCTTTAGTTATTTCCTATAACAGCAAGTGTTTTATTCCTTTTATATCACAGCAACTTACCAAGAATTACAATGTTCTATCAATGATGTCATACTTTTATCCAGTTTTAGTTACACTGAATATTCTCACTTATGTTATAGCAGCTATACACAGCCTCTCTTTTTTCTCTCGAAGTTAACGGAACAATAAATAAATAAATAAATAAATAAATAAATCAATCAATCAATACGCAGCTTGTTACACATATTACCGAGAAACCACAAGCGTAAAGTGACACTGGAGACTCCTTCCAAAAGTGCTGACACTGGAGACTCCTTCCATAAATGTTACATAAACATCTGTGTTAAGAAAACTTAACGGCAAATTTAACGATTTTTTAAAGGTGGTACACGTCCCTGCGAATGAGCTGTTACCACGGCAACGATAACGCATCAGTACGAGCGCGTTAATATAAACCTGCGCTGCTGTCAGAGCCGCTGCTATAGAGAACTAATCAACACCTAACGACCAATCAGGATCCAGAATGCATTCAGCAGTGTTGTGATGTAATAAGACTGCATTTTTCACTTTGCACTGTACAATATAAACACAATATAAATACAGTAACACAATATAAACTTTAAAATGTTGGCGTTTACCTTGTTGATGGCGCAGGAGGTTTTTTCTCGGGTCTGGCCGCTGCTCGTGCGCAGGATTTTGGATAAATCCTCTCGGGCGGCGAGAAGGTGAGCGACACACACTCTGCCCTTAAAGCCCAGCGCTGAACGCAGAGGCTGATACACTCTGGCCAACTTCTCAGTCTGGCTCTAAGATAAAAAAATAAAAGCGACATAACGTGATCCTGAATGAGTGAAAATGTGGAAGAAAGAGCAGGTGAGAGAGAAATCGCTTGCGTTTGTGGTGTGGTAACTATGGCAACAGCAACAATATTCACACCACGTACAATGGCGAAAGTAGGGAATTAAAACCTTATTATTTCAGCATAACACCTTAGATAACTAGTTATTTACTACATTACTCATTTACAGCTTTGACATTTTGCTCGTTATGTCGTGTTTTTGGTCGTTTCTTACTTCAACACCATGAGATTTAATTTTTCTTCTTTTTTCATTTCATGGAGTTCTCAATAAAACAGACTTGGAGACTTTTCACCACTTATTTCTGCTACTTTATAAATGTGATTTTATTCATCCAGACCCAGACTTTTCATCTTACAATCTTGTTTTGTAATATATATATATTTTTTTTACATTTTTATTCACTGAAATAAACGTAGACGTTTCAGTATTCGACGTGTGAATCATTTCTCTCAGTCTATCTTTCCCAGAGTACTCCGTCCCTCGGTCATTTCCACCACAACTACTCCGCCATTAAATAAAATTGCTTCCCGGTTACCACGGAAACCAGGAATGATGAGCAGCAGTAAATGAAGTAAAGGCAAAGTGAATTTCACATGAGAACAGAATAGTTTTGTGTCCTTCCTGATAAAGCTGCAATTCTCCGAAATTATACCAAATACATGAAAATATTATTTTAATTGTGTGATTTCAGGATAAATAATTATTTACCGATAAAGAAATCATTTTTACACTGTTCATTATACAAAAATTAAATTCATTCATGATCATTTAAATATTTATAAACCATATTTTTGTTGTTATAGTAAAACCAATCTGTTTAAAATATTCTATTAACCTGCAAAAAAAAATCAGATATAATATTTCAACATTTAACAAATTCTATCAATAAAGAAACAGAAATTTTTAAAAAGCAAAATTAGGTTGAAACATAAATAATTTCTGGCACAGAAGATTTACTAAATTATTTCCTAATTTATTATAATTTTTCCGAATTAAAGAGAGAATTTTTGATGTGGTGTAAACTGCACTGTTCAGGACTGTTACTATAAATTTTTTTTTATAAAAATATTAAATTTTCGGTGTGTTTAATTTCAGAGCTTTACTACTGTTCATATAATAACACAGAATTATATATAGAATTATAATGTAAATTCTACAAAACTATAAAGAAACATTCACCAACTTAGTCAATTTTATCAAAATACAAAGAAAAAAAGTAAAAAAAATATAATGGAAGTTCCATGAGAATATCAGAATATAATGTAAATTTCACTAAAACTCAAAGAAAAAATTATAAAATGCAAATTTCAGTAAATATAAAAACTCTAGTCACTAAAATAAAAATGTTCAGTTTCAGACCCTAAAGCTGAGGTACTATAAATCATTACTACTCTCATTAATACTAAATTAATAATTAATTAAACTGTTTAGTGTGAAAAGTGATTTTGAGAGAGTTTTTCCTTCAACATTCACAGGGATGAAAGCGTGTGAAGAATCAGACAGACACGCCGAGGACTCGGACCGTAACTCGGACAGATCAGACGGACACGCCGAGGACTCGGACCGTAACTCGGACAGATCAGACAGACACGCCGAGGACTCGGACCGTAACTCGGACAGATCAGACAGACACGCCGAGGACTCGGACCGTAAC
>JAKKZN010000010.1:701071-716228 GCA_033441825.1 Pangasius elongatus
CCTCCTTCAGCTCTGGGCACGGAGGAGAGGAAGGATGGACAGAACACAGAAACACAACACACTCGACTTCAAACACAGCACTAAAGACTGAGGAAAGGAAATGACAGAAATGAGAAGCACCCTGTGAACCACAGGACTTACTTTCTCACCTCTGTTTCCTGTACATTCTGGACAGAGAGAGAGAGAGAGAGAGAAAGAGACAGATAGAGAGAGAGAGACAAAGAGTCAGAAAAAGACAGATAGAGAGAGATAGAGACAGAAAGAGAGAGAAATAGACAAAGACAGACAGAAACAGACAGACAGGAAGACGGACAGAGACAGATACAGAGAGACAGAAAGACAAAGAGAGACAGTGACAGAAAGAGAGAGACAGAAAGACAGACAGAGACAGATACAGAGAGAGAGAGACAGAGAGACAGAGAGAGAGACAGAAAGACGGACAGAGACAGATACAGAGAGAGAGAGAGAGAGAGAGACAGAAAGACAGACAGAGACAGATAGAGACAGATAGAGACAGAAAGACAGACAGAGACAGATAGAGACAGAAAGACAGAGACAGAAAGAGACAGAGACAGAGAGAGAGAAAGAGACAGATAGAGAGAGAGAGAGAGAGAGAGAGAACACTGCAGACACTGCCCCCTAGTGGACATGCTCATATGACAGGAAGTGGACTGATGCGAGGGATATACGGAAGTGGGAAGTGAGACAGACAGAGACTGAGACAGAAAGAGAGACAAAGCGACAGATAGAGGAAGTGGAAGTGAGACAGACAGACAGAAAGAGACTGAGACAGAAAGAGAGAGAGAAAGCGACAGATAGAGGAAGTGGAAGTGGGAAGTGAGACAGACAGACAGAAAGAGAGAGAGAAAGCGACAGATAGAGGAAGTGGAAGTGGGAAGTGAGACAGACAGACAGAAGGAGAGAGAGAAAGTGACAGATAGAGGAAGTGGAAGTGGGAAGTGTGTGCTGGTTGGAGGAACAGCGGGAGCAGTGTGTCCTCACCCCTCCTCTTGGCTCCTGCCATCATCTCGTTGTACTGCTGTCTGTGTCTCTGAGCTTCCTCCTCCGACTTAGCGGGCAGGTTCCTGAGACGGACAGGACATCGGGACATGTTACTGTCAGTTCTCTTTTTCTGATTTAACTTTAAAAAATGTTTACAGGTGTAAAGAAGTCTTACGCAGGTCTGTCTTCCAGAATGAGGCCCGTGGTGGAGAGAGGCTCAAACTCCAGATTCTTACGTCTCACTGGCTCAGGCTGAGAGAGAGAGAGAGAGAGAGAAGGTCAAAAAGAGAGAAACAGAGAGAAACATGGAAGGAGACAGAGACAGACAGAGAAAGAGAAACAGAGAGAAAGACAGGGAGAGAGACAGAGAGATAGAGTGAGAGACAAACAGAGACAGACAGAGAGGAAGACAGACAGAAAGAGACAGAGAGAAACAGTGGAAGAGCCAAATGGAGAGAAAGAGACAGAAAGAGAAAAACAGAAAGAAACAGAGAGAGAGAGAGAGAGAGAGAGAAAGTGACAGAGAGAGTGACAGACAGAAAAAGACAGATAGAGAACAACAGAAAGACAGATAGAGAGACAGACAGAGACAGAGAGAGAGACGGACATGGAGAGAGATAGAGAGACAGACAGAGGAAGACAGAGAGACAGACAGAGAAAGAGATAGAGAGACAGACAGAGAAAGACGGACACGGAGAGAGAGAGAGAGAGAGAGAGACGGGCACGGATAGAGATATTTTAGTGTGTGTTTAGCTCCGTGTCTCACTGTAATGCTCAGCTCGGTGTGTTCAGGATGACGGCCCTGAGGCGCGCAGGTGAGACATTCCCGTGGCGCGTCAGGTGCGTGACTCCACCCGCGTAAACACACCACCGCCCTTCATCACGCCACAGTTACAGGGCGTTCACCGTTTTATTTTTGTTTAGGGCGTGGTCACGTGCTGAGGCTGCCAACTGAACGTCATTTTCAGCTCTCATAAACAAATTCAGAATAATTGATTGTTTTAGACGTTTTAATGCCTGTAATGACATGATTGACAGCTCTATCGTCATTAACAACGCACGGGCCATGAATATACATCAATATGCAAATTAGGACACACCCCCATGTCCTTCTTAAATCCCGGAAAATCTTAAAAATAATCCCCTCACATTAATAACAGGAGGTTACTAGTTACCACATTTTTTTTAAAATAATTTTTAAGAAAATACACATGTAGGCATCCGGTTTTAAAATACCGACTCTGCAGAAGACCAGAACGCGATGAATATCAGCAACACGGTCAGCGGAGATATTTAACACTTTATCATAAACGTTTCAGAATATTCAGGTCACACTTGTGCTTAAGAAGGCAAGCCCTTAATTCTGTTAATTTTAGAGATTAAAAAAGCGTTCTGACTGAGGAGCTCTGTGTGTGTGTGTGTGTGTGTGTGTGTGTGTGTGTGTGTGTGTGTGTGGAATACAGAGAGACACCTGTGGAGTGCGTGGGGTGAATCATAAGCAAAGTAGATTGCAGAAGCACAAAGCTACTTTCAATCAAAACACACACACACACACACACACACAGAACAGAGGGAGAAGTCAGACAGCTATAGAAATGGCAGCTGCCACCTAAACACACACACACACACACACACACACACACACACACACACACACACTCCTCTATTCTCAACCACACACCATCAGTCATCAGCCATCTCGGTCCCTGCGCTTCCTCACCTGCTGTGGGATTCCCGAATTGTCCTTGGGAGAAATTTTCCCAAATAACCTCCATCCCGAAGCAGCTGCCGTGGATTTCGACTCTTTGGGCTTCCAGGAAAACAGACTTCTGTAGAGACAGAAATGAAAAGCAGAAGCTCCTGAATACTTCCACGAAACACTGATGTGTGTTATATACCTGCCTATCTCACAGCCCTGTCAGGTTCTGGCTTCTGATTGGTCGTCAGGTGCTGATTCATTTTCTATACCAGCAGCTCCGAATCACAGCTTTACGTTAAAGAGCTCGTTATAACGTTAGCATCGCTCGATCTATTGCGTTATATATTTTAATCAAAACAGCGCCACAATCCAGCATCATCAGATCAATCCGCATGCCACATATCGCCATGGTTACAGCGACATCTCTGATTGGTGGGATTCGCTTAGGTACTGAAAGAAGGCTAGCTACATTAGCCTCGTCGCTTCAGAGTGTAAACGTCAGACACCAAACAAACATATCTCAGCTCATCTTCTACGATCAGCGTAAAGGACTGAAATTTCTTTTTTCTACCCGAACAATGACTTTTCGATAAACCATAAACGTTTAACAATATTTTAAACTAAAGACGTCCGACATTAAGGCGTGGCTTTGGGTTTTAAACACACCCGAGAGTCGAAAGCAAACGGGAACATCATCACTTACACGCTCGTCACACGTTAATCATTAATATTCCCGTTTTTACTTTTAATTTTACTTTCATTCAACTGTTCAGTATTTTATTTTATTTTTACATTATTATTTATATTAATATTTGATTTTTATCCTGAATTTATTACTGTTTATTATTGCTTTTATTTTATTGTTTTTATACATTATTGTGATGTCTTGATTTTTTATTATTATTATTATTATTCATTTTATTTTATTATTTTATTATTTTTAATCACTATATTATTTTACTTTGGTTTATTTAACCAGGATAGTCACATGGAGACTAAATCATTATATTTTATTTTTTTATATTTAAATATATTTTTTTATTTTAATATTACTGTTACATGTGTCTTGATTTGATCATTTTATTATTGTTTATTTCACATCTTTTTATTTCTATACTATTTTACTTTTTTTATTACTTTTTATAAATGTGTATAATTTAATTTTATTTATTTTGTGTTTATTGCCGTCATTTTGTTTTTATATATTATACATCCACATGTGTCATGATATTATCATAATTTTAGATATTTATATATATTTTTTGAAAAAGATCATTATTATGATTATTATAATTCTTAGTATATATTGTAATTTTAGTTATGACACATAATTTGTCCTTAAAGTTAAGTTTTATTCTATTGAATTGTAATTCCATAATATTGTTTTTAATTGTTAGAAACATTTTATTTTATAATAATCGACAATCTAATAACAAGTCGGCACGTAACAACTGGAAATGCAGCAATAACTTTTTTAATTTAAGAAACTGAATAATTAAAGTTTCGGTCGCTCTCGATATCTTGTTTTTTTATCCCCCACCACTGAAGCTACAAGACTAAAGGTTGCGTATTATCTGCGTTATTTTTGATCGCTGATGTCATCGCCGCGCCTTCTGTTCGCACCTCGTAAGGAAGTCGGCGAATCCGTGCCTCTTGTTCACCGTCTGCTCAGCTGAAGGCTCAGGATCGACGCATTCCCTCTCCTGAAGTTTATCGGGAGCACTCTGTCTGCGGCTGAGGTCCAAGCTGTTCATAATAACGTCCATGTCTCCATCGTCTACGAAATAACCTGCGTTCTCGTCGTTCAGGGGGGTGGAGTCACAGCTGAGCGACACCGCCTGCCCGGGATTAGTCCTCAGAGTCCGCGGTCTCGTCACACCGACACCCTCGCTGAAGTCTACACCCATCTCCTGGTTGCTCACTTCTTCATTAACGTTAGCTATAGAAAGTTTTGAGATGGTTTCTAGTCCGAGATCTGAGGTGCTTCTCACTTCCTGGTGCCGTTCTACATCATTCCACGGTTCCCTGACGGAATAAACAGGGATGGATGAGGTTCCTGAAATGGTCCTTCGGTTTATAACTAAATATCCGCAATTTCCCACCCTGACACCTTTGTCTAGAGCTTCACTTGTAAATGTTCCTTCACGGCGAATCTGAAATTCACCACAGTTCACGTCTCCGTTGGGTATTTTCATCTCTAATTCCGTGCAGCAGGAACTCGGACACTTCCCGACGCCTGGATTTTCCCAGCTGGCAAACTCGGCTTTCGTCACATCATTCCCCAGCTGGGGATTCCCAGCAACCTGATCCTGAGGAAACCCTCCATCCACAAGTGGCAGTGTCCCCATGGGTCCAGCTCCTACTTGGCTCACACCGGTTTCCCTCATCCTCACGGGTTCTCCAGTTACTGTACCCGCTGTTTTGACATCTAATGTTCTTGCGTTTCCGCATGTGGTCAGGTGGCCACGAATTCCAGCTACAACTGAACCAGAATTGGTTCTTCCAGTACCTGCTGTTCTTCCAGACGAGGTTAGATTGGCATAATTTCTTCCAATACTCACAGTTTCTCCAGCTCCACTGAAACTGGTGTTGTTTTCACAGGTTCCTGACATTTCTTCTGTGACAACTGGGCTGGCACTGGTTCTCTTGGTATCCCCCATTTCATCAGCTACATTTGGACTGGTGTTTGTTTCACAGGTTCCTGGTGTTTCTTCTCTAACAGTTGGGTTGGCACTGGTTCTACTGCTAGCTGCTGTTTCTCCCGATGTGGTCAAACTAGCACTGGTTCCTCCAATATCCACCATTTCATCAGCTACCCCTGGACTAGTGTTGGTTTCAAGAGATTGTGAGGTTTCCTCTGTGACAACCGTACCACGTCTTTCACCAGATGTAGTCAAATCGCCATCGGTTCCTCCAATATCTTCCATTTCTCCAGCTCCAAGCAGGTGTATCTTGGTTCTCCAGGGGCTGGTTGTTTCTTCGGATGCAGTCATGCTGGCACACGCTCCAGATGTGGTAGGAATAGCATTGGTTCCTCTAATACTTTCTGTTTCTCGAGCTACAGCATTGGATCCCCTGATGCCTGATGTTTCTACTAAAGCATTTGGATTTACACTGGTCCATCTGGTATCTGTTATTTCTCCAGATGCTGTCTGATTACCACTGGTTTCTTCAGTACTGACAGTTTCTCCAATCACATCTGGACCGGCATGAAATTCCCAAATATCTGCATCTTCTCCATCCGATGTGTTTATGGTTCCAGATGCAGTCAGATTGCCATTGGTTTCACCAGCGCTAGCTGCCTCTCCAGTTACAGCCAAGCTTATGTTGGCACCTGATGTTTCTGCAGATGTGGTCTGATTGCCACTGGATTCTCCAATCACAAAACCACTGGCATGGAATTCCCAAACATCTGCAGCTCTTCCATCTAATGTGTTTATGTTTCCAGATGCAGTCAGAGGTCCACTGCTTCCATGAACGCTAGCTGTTTCGTCAGATATAAACCAGCTGGAGCGGGTTCTTCTAGTCTCTGATGTTTCTCCAGATGTGATCAGACTGCCATTGCTTCCCTCAATACCTCCTGTTCCTTCACTTACACTTGGGCTGGCATGGAATCCCCAAAAATGCACGTCTTCTCCATTTGTTGAGTTTATGAGTCCAGATGTTGTCAGGTGACCATCAGGACAATCACGATTTCTGTTTTGAGTTAGGTTGGGATTGATTTCTCTACCTAATGTCCAGATGTGTCCAGGTGTGTCTGGGTTGGATTCTCCATCCTTTGGTTCCAGACTCAGCTCAATCACACCACCAGGTTCTGGAAACCCGTTGATCTCAGGTTCTTCCGAAGTGACCCGGATTTCTCCTGAGTTAACAGTACATTTTGGACCTGAATTAAACCCAGTGTTCCTGTGAGCACACTGAGTCTGAGCCGGAGGATGGAGTGTGTGTGTTTTACACCCTTCCGCTCGGTTTTCATTCACATCCACGGCGAAAGACAAGACGAACTCGGTACCGTCCTCTCGGTCCATCGCCATCACGGTCCGAACCCGGAAGTGCAGATACAAAACATTAGCTTCGCCTCTATCCGACTGCGAGGATTAAACCGGTTTATTGCTCTGTTTACACACCGGGATATCATTTTATACCCATATACGCGCACATGCAGAAATCTTTAAATGAAACAATTCACTAATTATCCGAGTCATATCGCGAAAACTGGAATATTCGGTGTAAACTGAAGCCATCGCTGGTAATCGGTACTAGCCTGCGCTACATCGAAGCCGAGTTTAGCTTCATTTCCACCGCACGCGCAAACACAGACGCCATTTTGAATGGAACAACGCCGGTGGCTGAGTTCACAACCGCATTCCTCCTCCCTACACACGCGCACTACCTAGGGCACAAATCAACGCCGCTCTCCGCCCTACGTAGTGCATATGATATCCAATAGCGCTCCATTAGGGATTCAGCCCAAGTAGCTTTTCCCTGCCCAGCAAAGACCACATAGAGGACGTTAGAAGGATTAAAGCGACATCTACTGGTTAAACAGAGTAATTACACAAATATATTTAATTAATAACCAATAATAAACGATCCGAATCAAAACTCTACATTCTCACTACAACTCATATTTTTTTAAATTATTTTTTCTATATTTAGATTTGTTATAATTACTTTATAAATCACGTTAGTAAACTTTTAAATGTGATATTTAAAATTAAATTAAATTACGCTAAATTAATATTTTTTAAAATAACTCAGAACTTTGAAATTTTGGAAATAAATTCTATAAATATAATTATATAAATATAACATATAAATTCATATTATTAAATTATTGTAATTAAGTAATATCAACATATATACATTTAAGCAATCTCCAATGATCTATAGTAAAGTGGTGTAAATAAATAAATAAATAAATAAATAAATAAATAAATAAATAAATATTTTTGACCCCTGTTATTATAATTAAGTAATATCCATGGCTTAAAAATAATAACTGCATATATTTATAGATTTACACATGATAATTCAATAATACAATAATATAATACTTTTACAGCACCAAGTCCTAAAAGTAAAGAGTTATTTAAAATAAAATAAAATTTAATTTAATTAAATTGCTATAATAATAAAATAATAAATAAAATTTGGAGCTTAAATATATCAGAGTGAGTCAAATGAAAACCTTAAAAGTGCAACATAAACTAGTACTGAATAATTTTTTTTTCCTTGAGTAATTCAGATACTCTTTAATCGCTGGAATATTCGCATTGAATAAAACAAAAATTATGCAGAAAATTGTAATTTGCAATAATCACTCCAAAATTGTCGCCCTCTTATAAATGATGTAATAAATAGGCATGTTAAACTTTAACATCAGGAATATGGTTTTTTTTTTTTTTTTATGAACAAAAAATTTTATTTTATTTTTTATCAGTAGAAGTTAAAAACAGACAGTAGGTTAAATCATGTTTCTGTTCTGCAAACGAATTTGAATATTTAAATGATTTATTCAGTAACTATTTTCTCTATTAGATCCTTAAAGAGGAAATCAATTAACAGTGAAATGTGCATTCGCACAGGAGAAACACAAGCACAGGAGAGATGGCCATTATGACCACTGGGTGATGCTACAACACCATCATCCACATCTGCCTGCTCTGATCTACTCTGACTGTGGGAGATTTTATCACATCTCCACGAAATAAAATTTGATTTGAACTAAGATCTCAAAGTAGAGAGATTCAGAACATGGAGCAATTACAGAACTTAGAGGAGTGCAGCAAGATAAACCTGAGTACAGAGATTCGATTTTATTTCTCTAGTGCTTTTAACAATGGACATTGTCACAAAGCAGCTTTACAGGAATATATAAATTCAGAATATAAATTTTAAATGTAGGAATTTATCCCTAATGAGCGAACCAGAGGCGAAGGTGGTGAGGAAAAACTCCCTGAGAAGATATGAAGAAGAAACCTTGAGAGGAACCAGACTCAAAAGGGAACCCATCCTCATCTGGGTGCAACAGATAGTGCGATTATAAATAAATCTCTTTTTATAACTGTATACTGTATACAAAGCCACCGCAGTAACCACAGCCTCAAAGCCACCGCAGTAACCGCAGCCTCAAAGCCACCGCAGTAACCACAGCCTCAAAGCCACCACAGTAACCACAGCCTCAAAGCCACCACAGTAAACTGCAGCCTCAAAGCCACCGCAGTAACCGCAGCCTCAAAGCCACCACAGTAACCGCAGCCTCAAAGCCACCACAGTACAACTCCCCATATGAACCACAGTCCAAAGCCATCTCCACGGTCCCCAAGAGGCACCATCCCCAGCAGTTCTTCAGGCCGTCCGTGTGGGGCCACCCCCAGCAGCAGCAAGTGATCTCTACTGATGAGAACTCCAACCAGAAGTAGGGCATCAGGATTGGTCCAGAGCACAGAAGGGGTCAGGATCACTTGTATCTCAGGAGTAGTATGTGTAGCTCGACAGAGACAGAAAGCCAGAGAGAGAGAGAGAGAGAGAGAGAGAGAGAGAGAGAGAGAGAGAGATTGTTAAGTAAGCTTTTATTCGCATAATGATTAAGGATGATGTACTGTGTGTGCAGAGTACAAGCAGGGACTCCACTAGCTGTGACAGCATAACTAAAAGGGAGAGCCAGATGACTCCATCGCATGACAGAATACTTGGCCTACCTCACCAACACCTGGCCGAGATGAACCAAAGCTGATACCAATGCTCTCTCCCCTGCCAAAGCTCTGGCTGTGCCTCTGAGTTCACTCATCTCCTGTCTAGACAAGTACTCAGGAGTGACCACCCAATGCAAAGATTTTCTGTTGCAGTGCTAACTCTATTTCTTGAGCATCTTGGAACAACGTGAAATTGTCCAATTTGTTGGCCTGCTCACGGGAAAAGCCTTAAATTTGATTTCAAGGAAGGGAACACTTGTCATCGTACAACCGCTTTTTCAATGAGTATTCGATCATTTGGCAAGGAAACTGGGAAACAGCTTCTCACCATGACCCAGGAACAAAGACCTCCAGCTGAGTATGCCTTAGAGTTCCGTACCCTTGTAGAGGGAAGTGGATGGGTGGATGGAATGAGCCAGCAATCAAGCTCGTCTTTTGCCAAGGATTAAGCCTGGAAGTGCTCACAAAACCGGCTTGCCAAGCTGTCCCTCAATTCATTGATTGATCTAGGTATTCAACTGTATCACCTCATTCACAACCACCAAGTGCCTAAGGAAACTTTGAACACAGCCCAAAAGCAGTTCCTCTGAACTGATGCAGCTGAGCCAAGCCAAGTTAAGTGACACAGACAGAGAAAGAAGCTCAGGAGGGAAAAACTCTGTTATTATTGTGGTAACCCTAACCACACTGTGGCACAATGTCCTTCTCGTGCAAAAATCCCAGCCAAACGCAACCCCACTGAGAGAACCAACATCTTCAGTGACTCCTCTAGTGTGAGCCCATGTCATTTCTTATCTCACCAGTCCTTTACTCTGGATGTGCAGAAAAACACTCAGGGAATTTTCTGTTCTCTCAGCATTGATTGACTACAGAGCTGCCAAAAAATTAATTGACCAAGCCACTGAACATCCCCAGAGAAACTGAACATCCCCACACAACCACAACATCCTCTGAAAATTCACTCTATTGATGGTGAACCCATAGGAAATGGATCCATAACTTTTTGCACCAAACCCCTCCTTCTCAAAGTCAGCACCCTCCACCAGGAATACATCTTATGTATCAGGAATACATCTTATGAATCATTGTCACTACTAAGCACCCCATCATTCTAGGATTTCCCTGGATGCACCTCCACAACCCTTAAGACTACTGGTTTGACAAGGAACTGACCAGATAGTCATCCCATTGCATGGATCACTGCCTGCACATCCCCATCTCTTGATCACTTCAACTACAGTGGAAAGCCCCAAGACCCATGCTCCAACAAACATTCCCACAGAATCTCATGAATTCCAAGAATCTTCTAGCAAATCCAAAGCTATTGGTCTGCCACCTCATGGCACATATGACTGTGCCATAGAGCTCATGCTGGGAACCACCCCACCTCGTAACCAAATTTACCCACTCTCCTTGCAGAAGTGATGGAGGTTTCTGTCAAGAAAAGGTTTCTGCCCTCACAGAATGGCCTACTCCCAAGACAGTCAAAGATCTACAGAGATTCCTTGGTTTTTAACATCTTCTACCGGAGGTTTATCAGATGTTTCAGTTCACCACTACACTCACATTTTTCTATTTAAGAAGGGACCCAAGCACTTGTCATGGAACACAGCAGCCAATGATGCTTTTGAGTAACTCAAGAAAGCATTCACCACTGCCCCAATCTAAACATAATGATGCCTCAGAACCATGCATTGTAGAGGTGGACACCTCTGAACCTGGAGTGGGAGCAATCCTGTCACGGAGACAAACCAAAAGTCCACCCTGTGGTCCTCTATTGTAAAACCTCTCCACTGTATTCCAAGAAAGTGCATAATTCTGCAGAACAGAATTATGACATCTGGAATAGAGATTTGTTGGCTGTCAAACTAGCCCTAGAGGAATGGAGTCACTGGTTATAAGGAGCTGCTCACCCTTTTATTATCTTCACAGATCATAAAAACCTTGAGTACATAAAGACAGCTAAATGCCTGAACCCTCACCAAGCCCACTGAACCTTATCCTTTACCATATTCAATTTCATACTCTCATTTAGGCAGAGTTTCAAGAACACTAAAGCAGACTCCCTGTCACAGCCTGTATCCTGGAGAACCCAAGGAGCATATATTATCTCCCTCCTGGTTTGTGGGGACTGTCTCTTGAGACATCGACAGGGAAATAACACAAACACCAGCCCAACAAATCCCCACTCCCTGTCCTCCAGACAAGACATATGTGCCACGAAACCAAATTAGCAAACTGATCACATGGGCACACACAACCCTTGCCACAGGTCATCTGGGCATACACTGGGCCTACCACTTGTTAAAGCTAAGATTTAGGAGACCCAATATGTTGGCTGACATCCACCGATTCATCTCTTCAAGCACCACATATGCCCAAGCCACAGTACCATGCATTCTACCATGCCCTTACAAATTCCACAGCAACCTTGGTCTCACCTTGCCATCAACTTCATCCCAGAGGAAATAAGGAAATACAATCATCATGGTCATCATAGAGAGAGTCTCAAAATCCTTGCATCTTATCCCACTGCCTAGTTTGCCCACCTCCTTTGAAACAGTAGAGTTAATCTTCACACAAATGTTTCACAACTGTGGACTTCCTGAAGACATTGTAAGTGACGGAGACACTCAATTAATGTCCAGGGTCTTGTACAGCATTAAGGAGAAACTGGGTGTCTCTGTATGTTTAATGTGTGGTTACCACCGACAAGCTAATGGACTGTGTGAGTTTGGAAGGGCAAACCAGGAAGTCGCCATTTCTTAAGGACATTTTGTGAGAACCAGGAGGATTGGGCTCCGTTCTTCCCTTGGGCTGAGTATGCCCAGAACTCACTGCTCCATTCAGCCATGCAACTGATTACTTTCCACTGTGTACTTGGTTACCAACCTCCCTTATTTCCCTAGAATGCTAACTTCACAGATTCACCCACATGAATAGTTTAAGCAGAGTGAACAAGTGTGGGAGAATGCACACAGGCATTTGTATGAGATTTTTTTTTGCAGGAGTCTGCAGACCAACATTGAGGAGAAACCCCACAGCTCCAACCTGGTGACTGAGTAAGATTAGCGACCAAAGATTTCTGGAACCCCCAGGGCTGTAGGAAGCTAAGTCCCAGATACATTGGCCCGTACATGATCTTCCATCGCACCAATGACTGGACCTTCCATACCACAGTAAACTAGCACTCTTGTTCCACGTATCACGCCTCAGCCTGTCACACCAGGACACTACCATCTGATATCCCCCCACTTCTCTACCTGCATCCCTGGACATAGAAGGACAACCAAGGGGCAGTCGTGGCCTAATGGTCTGAGAGTCGGACTTGTAACCCGAAGGTGAACCCGAAGGTGGTGGGTTCGAGTCTCGGGTTCAGCAGGGATTGTAGGTGGGGGGAGTGAATGACCAGCGCTCTCTGCCCCCTCAATACCATGAGTGAGATGAGACCCTTGAGCAAGGCACAGATCCCCCAACATCCCCCGGGCACCCCAGCTAAAATGGCTGCCCATTGCTAAGGTCTGTGTTCACTTGGATGGGTTAAATGCAAAGCACAAATTCCGAGTATGGGTCACCATACTTGGCCACAAACTCACTTCACTTCACTTCACTAACCTGCTTATCTGGTCAAAACCATCCTAAACACAAACCACAACGATGGGAAACTGGAGTGGGAGGGCTATGGCCCTGAAGAGCAATGTTGGATTCTGGCACATGACATCCTTAACCCCTTTATCTGCCAGGAATTCCAAACCAACCCCCCAAATGATAAGATTAGACAGAAAGTCAGAAAACAATTAAAATGACAGACTGAAAAAAGACAAATAGATAGAAAGATGGGCAGAAATACAGAAGGACATGTGGCAAGACAGACAGAAAGACAGACAGATGGGAAAGAGAAAGACAGGTGCATAGAAAGGCAGACAGACAAACAATTGGGACAGCCATGCAGAAAGACAGAGAGAGTCAGACAGAAAGACAGACGGACAAAAAAACACAGACATACAGTAGGCAGAGACAGATAGATAGACAATTAGGGACACACCAAAACAAAGACAGATGGACAGACAGACATACTGTTGGATAGAATGAAAGAGATACAAACAGACAAAATAACAGACAGACAAATAGTCAGACACACAGGTAAACAACTAGAGACAGACAGATAGGCAGACTGACCAACAGACAGATAGATAGAAAGAAAGAAAGGCATATGAATAAAGAGGCAAAGAGAGAGACAGATAGAAAGACTGGCAAAAAGACAGAAAGGCAGATATATAGTACACACTCAATACAGTCATGCAGTTATCTAATCAGCCAATCATGTGGCAGGAGCACAATGCATAAAATCCTGCAGATACAGGCCAAGAGATTCAGTTAATGTTCACATCAAACATCAGAATTAAGAAAAAGTGTGATCTCTGTGACTTTAACTGTGGCATCGTTGTTGGTTTGAGTATTTCAGAAACTGCTGATCTCCTGGGAATTTCACACAGTTGCTAGGGTTTACACAGATTGGTGCCAAAAAACACTGAGTGAGTAACAGTTCTGTGGATGGAAACGTCGTGCTGATGAGAGAGATCAGAGGAAAATGGCTAGATTGGTCTGAGCTTCCAGGAAGGATATAGTAACTCATACAATCACTCTTTACAACCCTGGTGAGCTGAAAAGCATCTCAGCATGCACAAAACATCAAACTTCAAGGTGTATGAGCTACAACAGCAGAAGACCACATCAGGTTCCACTCCTGTCAGTCAAGAACAGCTGTAAGGCTATCATGGGCACAGACTCATCCAAACAGGACAGTTGAAGATTAGAAGAAAAAAAAAATCAGCTGGTCTTTTTTCCAGTCTTCTACTGTCCAGGTTTGGCTGGGTGAGTCTGTGCCCATGACAGCCTCAGACTCTTGTTCTTGCTGACTGGTTTGATGTGTTGTGCATTTTGAGATACTTTTCTGCTCACCACTGTTGTAAAAAGTGCTTATTTGAGTTATTATAGACTTTCTGTCAGCTCAGACCTGTCTAATCATACAATACAATATATATTTATACAATGGATTTGAAATAAAACAATCAGGATGTGATGGAAGTGTAGACTTTCAGCTTTATTTTAAGAGGCTCCACAAAAATATGGCATTTACCATTTAGGAATTACAGCCATTTTCAGCAAAGGACCTCAATTTTCAGGGGCTCAGAGGTATTTGGACAAAGTGTGTGTGTGAGAGAGAGAGAGAGAGAGAGAGAGAGAGAGAGAGAGAGACAGATAGACATAGACTTTAAAAATACTGCTATAATAATGTAAATAATGCCATTTTTCTTGTCCCTCGGTTATGGGGGCGAGTGTGTGCTTCTTCATTAGCATGTTTCATTCATTATCTCACAGACGTTAGAGGAAATTACATTCATTATTATTAATGCAGCTGCTAAGAATAATCCCACTTTCTGTCTGAGCTGAGTGAGACTTCTCTCAGTGCTTTAGCACAGAACTGAGTAAATACGCACTTTAACAGCCGAATGAATCACCCGAACAACAACAATATCCTGCGTCCCTGAGTCAGTGAGGGAGGAGCTTAAGTTAATTCAGCATATGACATCATCACAAATGCTAGCTAGCTTGCTAGTGAAGTTACCACCTTATCACCTAATTGTGAGAAATTGTGGGTTTTTATTTGCTGCCAATTATAATATGATGTAAAAAAAACTATTTAAAAATGAGAAATAAAAAAGACTAATATGATGATATATGAAAGAGAAGATGG
>JAKKZN010000010.1:734723-746890 GCA_033441825.1 Pangasius elongatus
GGTCCAGTTTCCATAAATACCCCTCTGAGATGGTCCAGTTTCCATAAATACCCCTCTGAGATGGTCCAGTTTCCATAAATATGCATCTGAGATGGTCCAGTTTTCATAAATACCCCTATGAGATGGCCCAGTATTCATAGATACCCCTCTGAGATGGTCCAGTTTCCATAAATATGCCTCTGAGATGGCCCAGTATCCATAGATACCCCTCTGAGATGGTCCAGTTTCCATAAATATGCCTCTGAGACGGTCCAGTTTCCATAAATACCCCTCTGAGATGGTCCAGTTTCCATAAATACCCCTCTGAGATGGTCCAGTTTCCATAAATACCCCACTAAGATGGTCCAGTTTCCATAAATACACCTCTGAGATGGTCCAGTTTCCATAAATACCCCTCTGACACAGTCCACTTCCCGTAAATACCCCTCTGACACAGTTTTATGTCTTGTTGCCTTAGTGCTGCCGTCTTTTGAAAGCCATTATTAGTCTCACAGTAAATGACTCTCGTTTCTCCTCCCTCTGTCAGAATGCACTCTTTTTCAGCACATCTGTGAGACGAATTTGGAGAAACTTTAAACTTTTTTCCATTAATTTTCTATATTTTCAGTAAAAAAAAAAGTCTCATAAAAACTAATTGAAAAGCTATAAAATCCGCCAAAGTTGTGGCGATATGTTCAGTCAGAGCCAGTATTACGACTATAATTTCAGCATGATTGTAACTGTATGGCCGGGCTGGCCCATGCTGAGACAGAACAGGGGATGCGGACTATTCCATTAACACACAGCCTCTTTAATTAGCTCCCTAGCTGTAGACCCCTTTTGAGATTTAAAAATCCAACTTTATTTATTTTTACAATCATTTTTCAATAAGAAATAAAAAAAAGTGTTTAACTGCTGAAACACTGCTGTTTAACCCTTCTCAGGCAACAGTCTCACTTTTACAAGTCTGCATTTTGCTCTTAAATGACTAACAGAGTTGAGCTTTTGGTACAGAATTGGTATAGCAAATACACAACAGCATCCAAGCTAACATCATTTCTTCTTCCTGTGATCTTCAGGAAATTCGGATGATGCAACTTCCTGCTAACATGTATCTTGTGGAAGACTGCAAATATTTCATAGGAGTGAATGTGTTAAAAGGTAATATGACTGAGAGTTGTGAGAGTTTCAGACATCAGATGCAGATGTATGCTAGCGCGCAGTCATCTCACAAGCTAACTACGTGTCGTGCGTCTCTTCGGTGCTTTGCATTGGATGAAAGCTGATTGGTTGGCTAAAAGGCGTGTCTGATTACGTACACAGAGATGTTGTGAAATTTCTTCTGCTGGTTTAATCAAATTCAGATGAATTTTTAAATAAGAGTAATCTTGTTCTAAGTACATTTGAAGTGTAAACAATAAAATTTCAATAATTTTTTAAAAATTTTAATAAACGCTACTCCTCTGTAATTAACCTCTCACACTGAACAGCGAGTAGAAATGAACACGGGCGAGTTTCCCCTGTTCTTCACGCTCGCCTCACACACGGAGATATGACCACATTACTGTATAATAGATTTATTTACAAATACAAATACTATAGCTCGATGTTCCAGAAAACATAATTAGAACTGTGGATTTCAAATTTTTAAAAAGTTTTTAGTTTTCTTTTGCGATTTGGGTCGACTCGGTTTGTAAAGATTGTGTTTTTTACTACATTAATGGACTGTGAAGAGCTTTTATATCGTATATATCGTGTGTTTATTGTCCTCTTCGAGCTGCAATGCCACAAAATGTGCCACAAATTTGACTTGAAAATAGTGGAAATGATTCATTCATTTGTCCATGAAAACGGCGAGGCGTAGGACATGACCTTGGAAAGGCTGAAAGGACTGAAACACACAGAAATCTTAAACCTTACAGGCATGTTGAGGGTTTTTTGTGAGGAAGGAGTGAGAAAGTTTCATCAAGGACAGGAAACAAAGATGTGACTGTGATGGACAATCAATCATCCACTTCATGAGGAGAAAAACAGACACAGCTGAATTCATCACTTGGCAAAACGGAGGCAAATCAGTGTGGTGGAATGGAGACTAAGCTCTCTGTACACTGTATTCAATTCTATTCAGCTTTATTTGTATATGTTTATTTGAACAATGGACATTGTCACAAAGCAGCTTTACAGAAATAAATAAACTCAGGATATACATTTTAAATTTAACCCATATTTCTCTATATGACATTTAAAAACAATAATGGATGAAAAAAGACCGGACCTCAAACACTTTCCTGCTAGAACTAGAATTCATACACTACGCAAAATGTCATTAAATAGCAAGAGCAAACGCAAAACAAACATGGAGGCCTCGCAAACCTGTGTAGGCGCTCTGCATTTCAACATCGTTAGCATGCAAAAGTACGCCAAAAGTCTTCTTTACTTTCCCCAATAAAAACCTTATTATATACGTTATTCTACGCATTATTCTAGTCTTTATTCTACACTGTATTCTACGCTTTATTATGCACATTATTGCTCTTCAGGATTGGCGAGTCTTCTGCTCAAGCATATATCAGGGTTAGCTAGTTAGGAAGCGCGATGCTAGCTACATTTCCATCTGGCTAACGGTTCCAGTTTTGATCCGTGTGTGAAATCCTCACATGAAACTCAACGCTGCCTGAATCTCGCACGTTTTGTCCGTCAGTTTTCAGTAGTGGAGTCGTAGCGCTCAGCCGTGTAAAAGAAAAGCTTGATGAGATGCGAGTCATCATGGCCGATCTCCGAGTCGCAGATCTTCAGGGTTGCATTTCAATAACGGAGTTCAGCCTCCGCTCGCATCTCATTCACAATTATTCTGTCCTCCGTCATTAGCGGCCGGCGAGGTCGCCGTAATCATCCTCGATGACGGTGCTGGACGCCCGCTTGATTGCGCTCGCATCTCGAAAAGACGAGCCGAGAGACGCAGAGAAACGGCTACGCTGGAACGTCCACGTCAAGAGCTCGCAGAGGAAGATTAGCACTCAGAGAGAGAGAGAGAGAGAGAGAGAGAGAGAGAGAGAGAGAAGACTTGAGCATGACCAGAATCAGGTTGTTATAAAGACAGCTTCTGCTGTAATGAGACTTCCAGGCAAAGGCCATCTGCATGATAATACATTTGTTTCCTTCGTTCAACTTTTCATTTCTTTGTTTTTTTTCCCCTGTTATTCTAACATCCTTCTCATAATTCTGCCTTTGTTGTTGTTGTTGTTGTTGTTGTTGCATTTCTTTCATTTTCAAATTCCTTCCTGTCATTTTCTCCCCCGCTTTTTTTTTTTACAAAGTTCTTCTCTTCTGCTTCTTTCTATAACAGTTAAAGAGCTGTTTGATTAAATCACTGACTGAGTTCCTGCTACCCTCCTGAAGTTAATTATTTTCCTCTAACAGCATTTTCCCAGGTGTTTTATTCCTCTTACACCACAGCAATCTACCAAAGAACATCACATCATACTTTATCTATTTATTGTTACATTTAATATTCAGTTAAAACCAGTCAGTTCCGGTTGTCGCTTACGTTACTGCAGCTATAAACACTCGTTCCCTCAGCAGCCGCTCTTTATTCTCTCTCTTAAAGTTAATAAGACAAAAAAAAAATCGCAGCTTGTTCCGCATGTTACCGAGAAACCGCAAAGAAGCGTAAACTCCTCTGTCCTGAAGACGTCGGAAAATGTAAAGTTACAGCTTCACCTCTGACACTGGAGACTCCTTCCATACGTGTTACATAAACATCTCCTTACCCTGGAGAAAACTTCACCATATTAAAGATTTTTTAAATCTGTTTATGTGGCGTGTCTGCCATACGAATGTGAATGAGCTGTTACTATAGAACGTGCGCATTAATACAAACTTCTGACCAATCAGAAGCCAGGATTCGACGACACCGTGGTATGGACCAGAAAGTATAATGACTTCACAAAATAAACTGTGTATTTCTTTATGCTGTATGATGAAGTTGATATATGAGCATCTAGTTTGTGCACAAACACACACTCACATACACTCTCCTTCTCTTTTCACACGCACACACACACACACACACACACAGTCGACCTTTGACCTCTTTTACCCCCGCTGAGTCTTTCACAGTGACTTTATCCAGCACTAAACCAAAGAAACTATAAAACTATAAAACTATAAAGCTATAAAACGATAAAACCTACTCGGATCATTTTCAAGTGTCATCATATAGAACTGATTTTTATTTCTTATTATAAACTTTCTGTATTAAACGCCTCGGTTGCGTAACAGCAATTTAATGTTTATAAATCCAAACGCTTTCCACATGAGAAAGGAAGAGGCCTGCGAGAACGAAGCGAGAGAGAGAGAGAGAGAGAGAGAGAGAGAGAGCGAGCAGACGAGTGGAACGAGGGGTACGTGGGTGGGGGTCCACTTGTTTTCAAACCCTAATGGAGGGAAGAAACTGAGGCTCCTTTTTTCCCTGAACCTTAAATGCCCCCCCTCTTCTTCCCTCCCTCCTTAAAATCCCCCTTTTTCCTTCACTCCCTTTCTTTCTTTCTTTCTGCCTCCCTCCTCTTTCTTTCTTATCCGGCCATCTTGCTCTCACGGTCCAGAAGGAAGAGTTCTCACTCTGGGTGAGTACAAACACGGACATGAAAACTTTAAAATCAAATTGAAATGGAAATAGAATTTTGCAAGAAAAAAAAAGCACATTTGTTATAAAATATTTCTTTCAGTTTACGACTAACTGCTGTAACGATATCTTGTTTTTTTTCACTTTGTTTTTTTTTTTTTTTTTTTTTTTACAAATGATCTTTGTTTAGAGATTAACCTGCATCAATCCGAAACAGAACAATATGACAGAAATATAATAACTGTGAACATCTCTGTAGTTTCTGGTGAGTGTTTGGGACTCATACACTTCTTTACATACGTATAGAAAATATTAGAATATAATTATAATATATAACATAATATTATAATATTTCTGCTAATTTTAATTTTAATTCTGTTCTGAGATCCGCTCATACTTCTGCCTTTCTTGTTGCTGTTGTTGATGCATCCTAATTTTTTTTGCATTAATTGAATTTGTGTGTTATTCTTTTTTTGTCATTTTAATTTTGTGTTCTGTAATATTTCTGCTTTAAAGATTTAATTCTTAATTTTGCAAATAATTGTATTCGTCATATTTATATACAGAATAAACCACTGTGTGTGTGTGTGTGTGTGTGTGTGTGTTGCTGTTACTGTAAAATGCTGCATGAAGAGGCACGCCGTACTTTTTATCCGTAATGTTCATGAAGCTTGTTAGTTCCTGTTGTCGCTTACGTTACAGCAGCTATAAACCCTCGTTCCCTCACCAGCGTCTCTTTATTCTCTCTCTTCACGTTAATAAGAGAAAAAAAACGCAGCTTGTTACGCATGTTACAGAGAAACCGTAAAGAAGCGTAAACTCCTCTGTCCTGAAAAACTTAAAGTTACAGCTTCACCTCTGACTGTTACAAAGCGCTGACACTGGAGACTCCTTCCATAAATGTCTCCCTACTTTAAAAACACTTTTTTAATCTGTTTATGTGGGTGAGTGAGCGGTTGCTATAGAAACGATAACGTATCAGAATTAACGTATCAGCGCATTAATATAAACCTGCGCTACTGTCAGAGCCGCTGTTAAAGAGAATTAATCAACACCTTCTGACCAATCAGGATCCAGAATTCAACAGCGCTGTGATGTAATCTTATTTATTCGTGTGCTTGCAGGTTCCTCCATCCGCACTCATGCCTCGTTTGACGAAACCGTTCTTTCTCGTCCTCCTCGTCTTCTTCGTCTTCGTTTCGTCTTCCGAAGCGAAAAAGAAGACGAAGCAGAAGTCCAGCGAGGACAAACCCCTGAGCTCTGGAGAGCTGAGCACTATAAACGGCGACCGCTGCACCTGGCAAACTCGAGAGGGCAAAAACAACATGGTGCTCCAGCTCAAATGCTCCACCCCCTCCGAGGAGGCGGGGCTTGAGTCCAGGAATTACGAGTGCCAGTTTACGGGAAAACCGAACGAATGCCCCGCCTACGGAGAAAAGCCGACGCAATACTGGAAGCAGGTTTTAGGGAAGCTGAAAAAGCGACCGAGCGCCTGCGAGGGAGGAAAAATGCTGAAGACCGCGATGTGCCGAAGCGCTCCAAGCGCCGCCCACATGAAGCTGGTGAGGGAAAAGCCGACAAGCGGAAAGGAAGGAGAGAAGGAGGAGAAGAAAGATGATGAAGTGATGATGGGCGATGAAGGGATGTCGGACGGAGTAGCAGAAACGGAGAGCTACTGCGCGGAAGGATGGGATCCTCTCTGCCACTTCCTCACCAAGCTTCTGTAAAAATAACCTCCTGGGAGAATAAAATGTTACACGATAATTCCCGTTAAATATATTCACTCGCCGTGTTCACGCAATCAGAGTTCACTGCTGTGAGGAAAACAATCAGCTAAAGCTGCTGAGTAAAAACTAGCATTAAACGTTAGCATTAAACTAGACTTAGCAAGACATTTTCTTCCTCTCTTTTTAAAACTGCTAATCAAAAATCTTCCACTTTCCTGGATGTTGTTGTTGTTGTTGTTGTTTGCTTTTTAAACTTCATGTTGTATATTTTACAGAAACTAGCGTCCTAAACGCTAGTCATGCCTAACTAGCATTCTTCCTTGAATAGTAGCGTTTTAAGAAACCGCTAGCACACAGAGCCCATTGCAACAAAACTTCCTGATAGTCAAATGTTCATACAGAGTTGCAGAGTGATCATGTTTTTACCCATAATGCACCAGGAGTGTTCCTTTTACCTTAAAATTAAAATGAAGAGGAACATGCAAAAAGCTAGCTAAATTTACTTTAGCAACTGAAGTCATGTGTTTAGCGTCGCAGTAACTTCTATCAGGATTTAGCTAAGTGTGTTGATTTATGTAGCGTGCTAATCACGCATGCTAATCGCTAATTAGCGCATTAGCTAACAGGTTACATTAGCACAAAGCACAAAGCTTTTTTTTTTTTAGCAACTATTTTGTTTGATTTCATTTTAATAGCAGAGTTTTAGTCACACGCTAGCGTTTGGGATACAGCGCTAAGCTAACACAGGAGGCTAGAATGCTACGCAATCTAATATAATTAGCATAGCATAGCGTAGCATAGAGTAGCATAGCGTTACTGGTGTTATTTCTTTATGAATTGTTTTTACTAAATGATTTATTTCAACTTTGTAAATCTTTGCTAATCATCAATAAACTCAGTGTTTGTGTTAAGGCCGACGTTTTCCACTCCTTTATTTTCCCTTCATTTTGTTCACACCACTCTTTTTCTGTCTTTTTTCTTACTCCTTTCTTTCCTTTATCCGTTGTTTTTCTTGCTCTTTCTTTCTTTATCTGTTTTTAAAACAAATTTTAAAGTGCCTTTCTTTCCTCTATCCATTTTTTCTTTCTTTCTTTCTTTCTTTCCTCTATCCATTGTTTTGTTTTGCCTTCTATCTGTCTGTCTTTTTATTCTTTTTTTCTTTCCTCTGTCCATCATTTTTCTTTGTCTTATCTATTTATTTCTTCTTTCTGTCTTCTTCTTTATCTATTTTCTTTCTTTCTTTCTATTTGTTTTCTTTCCTCTGTCCATAATTTTGTCTTTCATTTATTATTTATTTCTTTTTTCTGTCTTTCTTTCTTAATATATATTTTCTTTCTTTCTTTCTTTCTTTCTTTCTTTCTTTCTTTCCTCTATCCAATGTTTCATTTTTTTGTCTTTGTTTCTTTCTTTCCTTCCCCTATCAATTGTTTTTGGAGGTTTTGGAGTCGTGATCTGAGTTCATCACCAAACCAGGCTGCTCTGTAAAACAATAACATCGCGCTTTCATCCTTTCGTTCGCTCCACGGACGACAGAAATGCAAACGCCGACTAACTCGTGAGCGAACAAACTCCACTCGATGAGCTCATTGTAGCTGAAAGTCAAAATCAATCCCTAAGCGCTTGTATGTTGTTCCCTGCCCAAGTCTCTCTCTCCGTAGACTGAAACGTGGCCGTGGACACCAACAGACCTGCCTTCAATTAATAATGTAATGATTTATAGACTGATTTATAAAAAGGAGTAAAAAGAAAGGGGAGCTTACACAGCCATGAGGAGCTCCAGGACTTATGACCTGTATTATGACCTTCACCCTTTCATAAGCCTTTAATTCTATAAGATTCACCTCCGTCTGTTTCAGCTCCTTTACGTTTGGTGTTGAATCTGAACTCATTAGTCCAGCAGAAGCTGTAGGACTGTGAAAGTGCTTTAAAATAAAGTGTGTTGTAAAGTTTAAAGCTTCTACCGTCTTTATAAGCAACCTGATGAAGATCTAAAGCTAACAGATGCTCTGCTTCACCTCGTAGGATCTCTACCACCACGCCTTCAAATGATTTCAGCACTGCTGGTGTTAGTGTTAGTGTTAATGTTAGTGATAGTGTTAGTGATAGTGTTAATGTCAGTGATAGTGTTAATGTTAGTGATAGTGTTAGTGTTAATGTTCGTGATAGTGTTAGTGTTAATGTTAGTGATAGTGTTAGTGATAGTGTTAGTGTCAGTGATAGTGTTAGTGATAGTGTTAGTGTTAATGTTCGTGATAGTGTTAGTGTTAATGTTAGTGATAGTGTTAGTGATAGTGTTAATGTCAGTGATAGTGTTAGTGATAGTGTTAGTGTTAATGTTAGTGATAGTGTTAGTGATAGTGTTAGTGATAGTGTTAATGTNAAAGGATAGATGAGTAAAAGGATAAATGAGTGAAAGGATAGAGAAGTAGAAGGATAGAAGAGTAAACGATAGATGAATAGAAAGATAGACGAGTAAAAGGATAGATGAGTAGAAGGATAGAAGAGTGAAAGGACAGAGGAGTAGAAGGATAGAAAAGTAGAAGGATAAAAGAGTGAAAGGATAGATGATTAGAAGGATAGAGGAGTAAAAGGATAGAAGAGTGAAAAGATAGAAGAAAAGGATAGATAAGTAAAAGGATAGATGAGTAGAAGCATAAAGGAGTAGAAGTATAGAAGAATGAAAGGATAGATGGGTAAAAGGATAGAATAGTAAAAGGATAGATGAGTAGAAGCATAAAGGAGTAGAAGTATAGAAGAATGAAAGGATAGATGAGTAGAAGGATAGAAGAGTAAAAGGATAGATGAATAGAAAGAAAGATGAGTAAAAGGATAGAGGAGTAGAAGGATAGATGAGTGAAAGGATAGAGGAGTAGAAGGATAGAGGTGTAGAAAGATAGATGAGTAAAAGGATAGATGAGTGAAAGGATAGATGAGTAAAAGGATAGATGAGTAAAAGGATAGATGAGTGAAAGGATAGATGAGTAGAAGGATAGAGGAGAAGGATAGATGAGTAGAAGGATAGAGGAGAAAGATAGATGAGTAGAAGGATAGAAGAGAAAGATAGATGAGTAGAAGGATAGAAGAGAAGAAGGATAGAGGAGAAGGATAGAGGAGGAGAAGGATAGAGGAGTAGAAGAATAGAGGAGTAGAAGGATAGAGGAGTAGAAGAATAGAGGAGTAGAAGGATAGAGGAGTAAAAGGATAGAGGAGAAGAAGGATAGAGGAGTAACAGTCTGTGTTGTATGACGGAGAGCAGCAGTTTGCTGATAGCAGTTAATCCTAAACTACAGCATCGGCTTAAAAATCGTTTACTTTATGTAGTAAAGAATGTGTGTGCTTTGTGTAGCATTAGCATTAGCTAGCATCGCTATAGCGTATTCCGATATCAGTACACTATATGCTATTGAATTAGCATTAGCTAGCATCGCTATAGCGTATTCCGATATCAGTACACTATATGCTATTGAATTAGCATTAGCTAGCACCGCTATAGCGTATTCCGATATCAGTACACTATATGCTATTGAATTAGCATTAGCTATCATTAGCATAGCGATAGTATAATCAACAATAGGACTGTATTAGATTGTATACTAGATATTACTGTAAAATAAATATGTTCAATTCTGAATGTTAAAAAGAGTCATAGTGATGAACGCCATCTCTCTGCTGCTGTGCACCTAATAATCGTGACCTGGCTGTAAAAAGTGTGTGTGTGTGTGTGTGTGTCCTCTTGAGACATCAGCCACAGGCATCCCATCAAACAATCAATACTGCAGGTGAAGTCAGGTGAAATCAACACACTATTCTCTCTCTCTCTCTCTCTCACACACACACACACACACACACACACACACACACACTAGCTAGAAGAACTCAGAAGCTTATTTACAGCCAGTTATGTCTCTAAAATCAATCTCCACTTCAAACCTGTCCGCTCAGTGGCTTAATGAACAAAGAAGCGTAATAAAGCATAACAGAGAGATGATGATGATATTTCTACACACACTCTGTGATAATGACCTGAAGGTTCTGAGTTCAAATCCCACAACTGACACTGGTTTATTATTTACTCTCAGAACCTGCTGAGAAAGCGCTGAGACCAGGCTCAGCTTCAGGAGCATTGCTTACACAGCTCAGAGTTTTCATCCCTAATGTCCTCTCAGACTTGGACATGTTGGATATAAATGTTCACATACAGTTGTGAGTCAAATATATGACTCATGATTCATACTCATGAACAGATCAGATTCGCAGCAGGTTTGCGTTAAAGAGTTTTAAAATGAGACTGAAAGTGTGAGAGAAGAACAATCGAAAGAACGAAAACAAAGAAAGAAAAAAAGAAAGAAAGAAGGAAAGAAAGTGGCTCATAGGTCCGAGTCGATTCTCAGCGTTCACATAAAAGAGTCGATTCAAAGAGCCGACTCAAAGAGCTGACTCTTTCTCAAACGACTCATCAGTACAGGACAACATCTCCCCCTTCTGGTCAACTCGCCTCACTGCAGCATGGACAGAAAACAAGTTCACAGAAGACTAAACTAATATTTTAACTGCACAGAGGTGGAAATACGGAGGGATAAAAGAAAGAACGAAGGAAATAAATACATTAATTATATTTAAGAACTCTAATAATAACTCCATGAATGGAGTGATGTGAAGGATGAAAGGAAGGAGGGAAAAACAAAAAAAAAACACAGGAAGTAGAGGATGAAATAATAAGAAATAAAAAAAGAAAATAAAGAGACAGTGTGTGATTAAAATGAGTGTGTGTTAGGACTGTAGTGAGTGTGTAGTTCCACTGAGTGCAAGCTGAAACAAAGCTGCTGATTGGTCGGCTGCTGTAACGGCCGTTATGACGTCATCGGGGGCGGTTGGAATTCAAATTCTCGAAATTTCTGTCAGTGTTTTGTTGAGAAAAAGTTTCACACTTTAATTGAAAATAGTTTAAACCATATCATGCTTATAAAATCCTGAAATTCTTTACAAAACCATGTGTGAAATGTGTGTCTGAATAATAATCACTTCTGACTTTGGTGAAAAAAAGAAAGAAGAAAATTAAAATAAGGATGTGTAGCATTAGCAACAGCACTTTAGCAACGGTATTCCTCACATAAACTAATAAAATGAAATAAAGACATAACCGTAAACAATTTGAGAGAAATTTCCACATGAACAGCTCACGATTGTGTGTCCGAATTTTCAGACAGTCTAGTAAGTTCAGTTAGCAGTTAATGCTAAGCGTAGTTACTGCGTACTTTATTATCGTGTAAGTCCTTAGCAGTTTACCAAAACATCTGAGGTAAACATTGATTTTCTGGATGATTCTGTCTCATTTTCACTCAGTCGTTTCCCAGCTGATGTTTAGCGTGATTATTTAAGCCATATTTGGATTGAATTATTTTAGCAGGAGGACGTTGGTAATAAATGTTTTTAGACGTCTCCTCAGTGGAGAGTTTCATAAAACTCTCGCATCGGGACAGCAATAAAATGACCACAGGAGGAGTGAGTTTCTAGCAGGTTTTATGTTCCGTGAACCCAAATGTTTGCGTCACGTGGTCATATGATCACGCACCGTTCACAACATGGCGCCCAATCGGTCGTAGAGGCGCTGGAGTAGAGAAGAGACACCGGCTCTTATTTCAGTTTGGGGCCAACCAAAGTTCCAGCAACAGTTTGAAAATACAATAAAACAATCATCACAAAGTATATGAGAAGTCCATTTTTTGTTTTGCAACTCAGGAAGTGTTTAATATCTGCTAATATTAGCTTCCACTGTTACGCTGATGACACACAGTTGTATGTTTCAGCAAAGCCAGATGATAGAGACCAGCTTAATA
>JAKKZN010000010.1:756111-767993 GCA_033441825.1 Pangasius elongatus
GAGTATAGAGAGAGGAGTGTAAAGTGTAGAGAGAGTATAGACAGTATAGTTGAGAGTGTAGTGTAAAGTGTAGAGAGTGTAGTAGAGAGTGTAGAGAGTGTAGTGTAAAGTGTAGAAAGTGCAGTAGAGAGTGTAGAGAGTGTAGTGAAAAGCGTAGAGAGTGTAGTGTAAAGTGTAGAGAGTGCAGTAGAGAGTGTAGTGAAAAGTGTAGAGAGTGTAGTGAAAAGCGTAGAGAGTGTAGTGTAAAGTGTAGAGAGTGTAGTGTAAAGTGTAGAGAGTGCAGTAGAGAGTGTAGAGAGTTTAGTGTAAAGTGTATAGAGTGTAGTTCAGAGCATAGAGTGTAATGTAAATTGTAGAGAGAGTATAGAGAGAGGAGTGTAAAGTGTAGAGAGAGTATAGACAGTATAGTTGAGAGTGTAGTGTAAAGTGTAGAGAGAGTATAGACAGTATAGTTGAGAGTGTAGTGTAAAGTGTAGAGAGCTCCAAAGCTTCAGCTTTCACGCTAATACCCGTAACAGTGTAAAAGTGCTCTTAGATAAAATCTCTGAGGTGTGGAATTTTCAGTTTAAGAGAGAACATGGGACCCTGGGACACAGAACACACGGAACAATGGGAACCTGGAAATGTAGGGCCTTGGGAAAGTAAAGGCCTAAGGACATAGGGATCGTAGGAAGGTCGCAACATACATAGCAATATCATACTGAAAAAATCGTACACAGCAAAAAGAGTGTACGAAGAGACAAACACATAAAAACCGTAAAGGTTTTAAATTAAAAATATATCTATAAACGCATTCTTTAATCCCACCGTCACTTTCAGCTGACTGTGTTTGTAGGATTTTTTTCGTCAGGGACTGTATAACTCCTTTTGCTTTCAGGGATTTTCCCCAGTTACTATTTGTAAATAAAAATAAAGAAAATGGGCAGGGGAGCTGGAGTCCTCTGCCTGATGATTGGTGGTGATGAGGTCACTGCCTGCGATTAATGTGGAATGTGTAATATTTAATAGATGTTTGATTTGGCGTGCTGTACCAGACAGAGACGCCTTTCTGTCTCAGAGATGACGTCTGTTCATGAAAATGATCATGACTCAGGACTAACGGGGCATTTCAGGGCATTTTTACAGACAACAAGGAGACAGTTAGTCACAGAGGAAGGATTTATACCAATATTACAAAAATTTACTCTCTCTCTCTCTCTCTCTCTCTCTCTATATATATATATATATATATATATATATATATATATATATATTATTTACATTACACTGTTATCTATTACAAATGCTGTTGAATACACAGCCATTTACTTATTTATTTATTTATTTATTTATCTATTTATTTATTTACTTAGTTATAGTTAATACTACACCACAAACCCACGTCAGGCCAGGCCCACACTGATGAACATAAATAGCACATAGATGAGTTCGTCTTGTTCTGGAACGTGATCATAATTTAGAAGAACAGTTTGATATTACAGCAGAACATTTACACACACACACACACACACACACACACACACACACATCAGAGCCACATGCTTATATCGCTCATTACCTTACCCGAACAGCGTCACTAATATTTATAATTAAAATGTGATCTTCATACAACGGACTTTTAGATCTAGAAGCTGTTTCTACTTCACATATAAAAGAAAAACGAGAACTCAAGAGTGGTTTTCATCTCTATAGAGAATATTTGCATACTAGTTTCAGGTTTTAAGTTTGTTATATGTGCATGAAGAGTGCTTGAGCATCTATATGCAGTGAAATTCTTCAGCTCCAGTTGCACACTTTGTCCCAGACACGGAGCAGAAATGATAAATGAGCTCTTATGTAGTACAAAAAGTAGCAAAGTGTAAACACTGAACACAGATAAGAGATTATTAATGTGGTCTACGCAAGGAGAAATAACGTAATGTCAAAGAACAGGAGAGTAACTTCATGGGTTTTGGGAACGCTCTAAAATTAAAAAATATTGGCAAGATATACCCCATGTATTAAAAAATAACTTTAGAAATACCTCGAGACCTCTGATATTTTAAGTCTAGGAAATATCTCAGTCTGGATACAAAGGACACAGAGTAAATACTGTATATAGTATATTTAAAGTCCTCCTATAGGAACATGTAAAGAGGCTTTAACTAGGAAATGACATCACGTTAATCCACCACAAATCCAAGAGTGCCTCATCATTCTTAATGTCTCAAATATACAGAGAAGAAGCTTTTTCCTTTCAATATTTGATGTAAATGTCAATTGCTGCATGTCCTTTTCCTTTTCAACAAATAAATAAATAAATAAATAAATAAATAATCAAATGTGATCTTCAACTGCGTCCAAGATTTATTTAATAATGAAATTATGAGTTTTAGTTTAAACTGCTTTCAGGGACATGTTGGTGTAGCTTTACTTTGTTTAATGGCTTCCTACATTACCCACAATGCCATTCAGTCACGTGCTGCTTGTGGTGCAGTGGGATTTATTCCTTGCTTCATCTCTACCTACAGAGAGTGATGCAGCAGTGCTTTAGTCCTTTAGTCTGTCCAACTCACTCTCTCACCTCCTCATCTGTACACTTTGCTTAANTTTCACGCTAATACCCGTAACAGTGTAAAAGTGCTCTTAGATCAAACCTCTGAGGTGTGGAATTTTCAGTTTAAGAGAGAACATGGGACCCTGAGACCACAGAACACACACAACAATGGGAACCTGGAAATGTAGGGCCTTGGGAAAGTAAAGGCCTAAGGACATAGGATCTTGGGATCGTAGGACGGTCGCAACATACATAGCAATATAGGACCCTGGGAATATAGCACACGGAATATAGGACTCTGGGAATATAGAACCCTGGGATTGTAGAGCCTTGGGAACAATGAACAGTGGGAATATAGGACACTGGGAAAAGAAAACCGTGGCAACATAGGACACTGGAAATATAGGACTCTGGGAATGTAGGGCACTGATAATATAAGACAATGGGAATATAAGACAATGGGAGCCCTAGGAACATGAGACACTGAAGATATAGGACTCTGGGAATATGGGACATGGGAACTATAGGGCCCTGGAAACATGGGTTAATAAAAACAGAGTACAGTGTTTAAAGGTTCCTGGAAAAAGATAACCTGAGGGAATAGGACAATCGGAACACTGGGACATGAATGGTTATTTCCCAGAAGACTTCAGTGAGGGAACACGGTGCTGAGTTCCAGTAAAGACTGCTTTGCCACCACAGACTGGGACATGTTCAAACAGGCAGCCACCTACAACCAGCACACTGACATTCAGGAATATACTGACACAGTCACTGCCTACATCACCAAATGCATTGATGATGTAACTGTAACCAGGACCATCACCACCCGAGCAAAAAAAAACAACATAAGACAAGTATTCCTTTAACTACTTGTCTTATGTTGGTTTCTCACACCATGGGTCTGAGGGAAATGAAATTTCAATCCTCTGTGTGTCCTGTACATATAGCAGAATTGACAATAAAGTTGACTTTGACTTTGTCTTTGACTAAATGTTTCAGTTTAGCTGCTATAAATTGTAAAGAGGCGTTCTGAGGCAGCGAGTCAGAGTCGCGCTGAGGCATGTACACTACACCGGCGTGACGTTATTCTGGAATCACATTCCTGCAGTGATGAATTTCCTGGCTCCGGCTCCTAAACAGCTCAGAGGCTTTAAAAGTAGGGCAGAGGTGAGGCCTCTAATTTTATACCACTGCGCTGTTGATTAATTCTCTATGACAGCAGTTCTGACAGTCGTGCAGCTGCAAATCACAGGTTTATATTAATGTCCTCGTTCTAATACCGTATCGTTTCTATAGCAACGGCTCATTCACAGGAACGTTGCACAGCAGACGCTCCACTTAAATGGATTTTAAAAATCTTTAATTCTTTGAAGTTTTCTCCAGGGTAAGGAGATGTTTATGTAACATGTATGGAAGGAGTCTCCAGTGTCAGTGCTTTAGGTGAAGCTGTAACTTTACGTTTTAAAGCTCAGATGATTTATTTTTAACGTCATGAGAGAGAATAAAGAGAGACTGGTGAGGGAACGAGTGTTTATAGCTGCTATGACGTAAGTGAGAACATTAAATATAACTATAAATGGATAAAAAGTATGATATGTTGTCCTTTAATATATATGAAAAATGAACTGTTGACAAAATGCTGTGGTATAAGAGGAATAAAATACTTGGGGACGTGCTGTTACAGGAAACATCGACTCATCGCTCCTGATTATCAGCTTTATCCGACATTTTGAAAAGGGAACTGTTTCAGACTGCAGCAATGAATTCTGGGTAAATTATGGAAGTGAATGAGGATGCGTTAAAACCAGGATTGGAACACAGCCCGTGTTTTAACTTTCATTCGCTTTCTGTGTGTATGTGTGAGAGGATGGAATCTGATTTCAGAAAATGCTTTACGTCAAGAGACTCTGAAAATAAACACACACACACACACACACACACACACACACACACAGAGTTATGACCTGCAGAGATCATCAGTGACACGAACACTAATCCATATAAATCTCCCTACCCAAACAATAGCCCTTTTTTTTGTTTTTAGAAAGGTGTGTGTTCTCATGGTGATAGATGACTAAGGCAGCCTGGTGTGTGTGTATCTGCGGTTCTTCACGTCCACCTCTCACACAGTTAACTCTGTAGGTGCACCAGTGAGCAGTGACGCTGCAGGAGTTCCTCAGGGAACTTCTCAGAATTTCTCTGTTCGGATCTAATCCGACTGAGGAGTTTAGGAAGAAAAATCACAATTTTATTATTAAAATAAACCTAAAAAGTTTCTTATTTGAATCATTATAATTGTAGTATTTATGTTCCTATTAAAATCTTTTTTTTTCTAATTCTTATTCTAATTTTTATTTATTTACTCACGGCCATGTCTTCTTTATCACGCTCAGATGCAGTGTTATTCTCTACACTACGCTACATGTGCTCACTACACGGGGTGTAACACGGGCTTTTGCAGCGCACTGTGCAGTGTACTCTATCAACAAATCTGAGGTTCGGGATTGTGTCGTATTTTAATGTGTTCTGACAAAAATACGCACTCGACGTTCTCTTTATTTGTGCTAAGATTAAAGTATTGGCACCCTTTGGCTTCGATTGGATCACATACCAACATTTTAAAACGGCAGAAACAACAAAAGAGAATGCACACACACTGTTACCATGGTGAGGATAATTAACAAATTATACTCTTAAAAAATACTGTTTTTAATCGGTATGTATGTGTATACATACACACGTAGCTCCACTGTAATCAACTCACTGTCTTCTGTCAGTTTGGGTGCCAATAATTTTGACACATGCTTTATGTCTGTGTTCTCTTTAAATCCAGTGATGTTGACTGAAAGCTGCATTTCGAGCACTTGTTGTGACGGTGTGTGTGTGTGTGTGTGTGTGTGTGTGTGTGTGTGTACAGTGGAAATGTTGAATATGTTTACACACCTGCAGATAAATAACCAGCGGCGTGGAGATGCGCTTGCACCATCCAGTGTGCTCTGATGTATATCATATATAATGTATATCATCTTTTATTCTTTTAGTTTTAGACGTGTACTGAAACTCGATTCCAAAATTATGAAATTATTATTCAATAGTTATGAAATATTAGAAATGATTCACATCCGATAAGCCTGCTGCACCACTACAACACCACTGGAACGTCTAACAACTCCGATCGATGCTAGTGTTAGCATCTTACTACATATATGACAAATTTCCAAAACAAACAAACAAACAAACAAGTAAACAAACACAAAAACAGCAACGCAGCATGTAGCACACTGGCTTCACTACAGCTCACTGAAATGAAAACACACATTACGCTTTGCATCTCTTTTTAGGCTGGTTAATTGACTCGTGCATCTCTCTCTCTCTCTCTCTTTTTATCTCTCTCTCTCTCTCTCTCTCTCTCACACACACACACACACACACACACACACAGCTTTTTGATTTGTAATTGAAATATAATTCAGTTCTGGGAAAAGCAATAAACAGACGAGTGCGCTCTGTTCTTTATGGAAATGCAGAACGTATTCTAGAGGAACAAGCCGATATTACAGCGCTACATTTTCACACACACACACACACACACACACACACACACACACACACACACACACCAATATAATTGGTGGTACACAATGAAATGGAACATCTTTCATCTTTAGTTAATAATAATAATAATAATACACCACTACAGAGAAGTCACAGAACCCTGTTTATTTGTTTAGATGTTTATTTCATATTATTTATTACTATAATTTATATAATTTATTGATTGATTGAGTGACTCTTTATCTGAAGTAATCTTGTTCTGTAAGCTCCGCCCCCCACGAGACTCTTAAATCTATTCAGTAGCATGCAATAATAGATATACAGTGGAATAAAGGATTATATATGGAGTGTACAAGACTATTATGGGATGTTTTTTCATCCCATGAAAATAGTGAACTCACTTTGCCACTTTTTATGTTTTATAAGTGTTTTTAATCAGGTTATTTATACTTATGTACTTTATAACGCAACTCTGGGTGTTAGAAAAGTGCTTTCTTGGTTATATGATTGATTCATTCATCGGTTTGTTGATTCATTGGTTGTCTGATTCATTGACTGATTGATTCATTGATCGGTTTGTTGATTAATTGAACACATATTTCAAGAGATTTTGACCAAACTGTCCAGAGTCTAGAACCAAAAACTAAATGTACTATTTAAAAATAAATAAATCGTTGCCTCACACAATTTTGTTCTTTCCTCCTTCAAGCTGCTGACTAGCTCGCCGTGATCGTATAGTGGTTAGTACTCTGCGTTGTGGCCGCAGCAACCCCGGTTCGAATCCGGGTCACGGCAAGAAGATGGCGAAAAGTTTTTTATTATTATTTTAAAGCCATTATATTACATATTACAGAAGAATATCGCGCATATACCACGTGATGATTGAGAATCCGGAAGTTATGCTGTAATGGTTCTAATTATAAATCATGCACAAAAGAAAGACACGTGTTTTGCCTTTAATCCTGATGTGTTATTTTATACTAGAAGAATGTCTGATAAAAGGAGGAAATCTGTGTATTAATATGCATTTGGATGATGTTCTACAACTTCATGCACATATATATAAAAAAAACATAAACACAAACATATGCTTTGTTATTTTATTTCACGCGAGCTTCACTGTAACGTGAGCAATGGGCGCGTGTTGAACGCTTTCACACGGATGCACATGATGTACAGCACATGACGCACGCGCCTCTGCGTAGCTCGCCGTGATCGTATAGTGGTTAGTACTCTGCGTTGTGGCCGCAGCAACCCCGGTTCGAATCCGGGTCACGGCAAACACGACATGAGCATGCAATCTTTTTGTGTTACTGATTTAGAGCTTAATTAAACCATAAAGTCGTTTAAGGAAAAAGAAACACAACATACAACATTCAGACTAGTACATAGGGTTGCAAGATATACTGCTTGTTAACTGATACCAGCACACGTAGCAAGCAATATATCAGAGATCAATTTTGCAATAAGGTCCTGCAAAGTGCAAACAAATCACAGTTTAAAACATTATTGTTGTTTTGATGAATCACGTCATTCACACGAACCACCAAACGTAATTTACGCGTGTCAGAATAATGCATGGCACATTAAAGCTTCGCCAATGTGTTTTTAATAGGTTGGCATTAAAGATTGGCAAGGCACATCGCCTCCTCAGTATGCTGCAGTAAAACCGCAGTGCTGTAGCCTAATGCTGTCCAGTGCTAACTGTGCTTTGTGATGTATAATGGGCCTTATATATAGTCAAAAGGGTGGGGAAAACTACATACTGATGGCTTTCTCAGAAAGACATGATATAGTGTAAGGGTTTATAGTGAGTATGAATATAATGAAGTATCCTTATGGCCCATGACTAAATCACTCTGGAGGAATTCAGAAATGCAGCACCAGAGGGCGTCAGAACACCTTACAGACAACACCGGCTGTAATTACTGGGGGGAAAAATGCTAAGTTTTCATGCTAAGTGATCAATACAGATAATTGGGCGTGTTTGTTTGATGAGAGAAGTTTGCATGAGCAAGCTGAATTAATGAGTCCTGTTAAACAATAAAGGGACATCTTGGCCTTTGTGACTCTTAAAAAATGTACTTTTAATTGTTTATCATTTTTAACATTAAAACTAAGAAAACATGCTTTAACAATTCAAACTGACCCATCAGAGACAACAATTTCATTCTTAATTAAATTACTTTTTTTTTTTTTTTTGCTTTTTTTTAAACAATGGCTGCATTTTGCTCTTAATAAAAGGGTTAAAATGATATAAGATTTTTTTTTCAGCATAGAATTAGCAAATATAAAAAATGTGGTCAGCATTCATGATAATGGCAGGAGGACATTGAGAACCTTCTAATAAATTACTCTTTTTTTTTATTAAAAATTTATATTTGTTGTAGAATTTGGGTATTAGGGTCGTACGTTCAAAGTAACCCCACCAGGTAATATCACAATATCGATGAACATTTAAAAAAAATTGCTTAAGTTAAATTGCTTTTCTTCTTCCCATGATCTTTAGGAAGTTCAGATGATGCAATTTCCTGTTGAACATGTGACTTATGGAATATCTTAAATATTGCGTAGGGGTGAATGTGTTCAACAGTGTTGAATTAATGTAGGCTATATTTGAATGACTCGTGGGAAAGGCAAGTTTCAAGCATGGGATGTTAGGATGTTAAATGGAGTCACACATTATTGCAAAAATAATGATAATATTTCATTAAAATTGGCGTTATTAAAGTTTTGTTATTTATCAGAAATGCTCATAAGATGTTATGAATGACTCTATACCTATGTTCAAAATGTCTTTTATCTTTACTTTACACATGTTTGTAAATGCAACATCAGTGGAAAACAAATGGCACCCCGATTGTAGAATCACCCATACCGAAATAATTCATTTTCACCAACAGCTGGTGATTAAAAGGCTGTGTCCCAAAAACTAGTAAAATATGAATCCCTTTATAGTAACACATAAGCAATGCTAGTGTACAGTTTTGGTGTACTATGATGCACTGGTATTACAGAATTTTCATTCTCGCAGCTCCTGTTTCAGCTAGTGACACTCGGCATCTGCGGCTCTGGCATTAATTTTTTTTTTAAACAAAAACATAACCTAAAAGAGACAAAATATTTCCTTTTGGTTACTGTGGTTGGGTTTGATTTTAGCTGCAGGTACAAGGATAGTAAGTGTGTGTGTGTGTGTGTGTGTGTGTGTGTGTGTGTGTGTGTGTGTAGTGCTTTGAAATCAGTAAGTACGCAGTTAAGTGGAAGAGCAACATTGAAGCAATGACAGCTGTATACAAATATACAGAGAGAAGGCGTAAACGAGGAATTCTGCTAGAACCTCTGCACTTAATTTACTTACTTACTTACACACACACACACACACACACACACACACACACACACACACACACACACACACAGCAGAAAGAAAAGAGCAGCAGGGCTCCAGAGTGTCGCAAAACAAACTATGTACTTGCTTTCTTTTTCTGTGTGTGTCTGTCATTTTCCCTACTTCAATAGGTCTTGATTGACATGACAAGCACGCACCTCTGTCGCATGAAATGTGCGTTTCTGCTGGCCTCTCGTATTATGTCTTCATTAAACACGACACTTCATGAACTTCTCCTGTTGGGATGTATGCACTAATGCAGACATGACAGCTGTTATTTTATTTCATTTTCTTTATAATTGTAACCACTAATGAAACAAGCACAGGACATGGCAGTTCCAGCTAAAAGTTATGCATTTTCTACAGAAGATATTTGTGTCGTGAACTCATGAGCTCTCTCTGGAATTCAAACAGAATATAAAAAAAAAAACACTCAAAACAAATGTGCAAAACTAATGCTCCAGGTCTGATCCTAACCATAACCATAACCTTAACCCTGATTTTACAGATATGTTATTCATAACTGCAGGTTATGACTTTCTGAGAAGAAAGATTGGGCAATATTACTACACTACACTGGCACTGCATTTTATTTTTGTTTATAACCTTTTTTAACCTTTCCAGAATATCTGTCTGGTGTGCGAGTGTACTGGTACTGCAGGCATTTCAAACGTGCCATTCCATCCTTATATAAACCGGGTGCTGTGTTCCAGGGCCTCTTTTCTCCTTTCTCGTCCCCTTGTATCTGTCCTCATCTTGCATCTCCTTCCCTCTCCCACTGACCCTTTTGACAACAAAGAGACCCATTTTTCAGTAATTGCGCAGGGCAGATCCTGGTCAGGCGCTGCTGCACAGGGCTATAGCACCAAGGGGATGCAGACCTAACATGCTACTTGAAAAGGTCCTCATTTTAACACTAATTACACAAATAGGTTTCAGCTTTACATATGGCATGTGGCACCTTCAGCGTTCAAAAATGTGCTGCAGGACGCTAAGAGATTCCGTCAACCTCTTAACTATCACCGTGGCCAAACGCAAGCTATTTATTGCTCTTCTTTTTGCCATCTGTTCTCCTTTCCTGTGATGGTGTTATGTGTGGAATGTGAAGAGAGACTGAGTGTGAAATCAGACACATATCAGTCTGATATGATGCCTGTTTACAGTGATTATAAATAGAAATGGGAATAAATGTGAGTCTGAGTAAAATTAGGGCGTTATCTAAAAAAGAATAATTTATTCGTTTATAGTAATACTAAATACAATATCCTCAATATGCTCTAGCATTTAACCTTTTAAACACCAGCCCATTACACCCTTATTTAATCATAAAGCCTATTATACAGTAAATCCTATCATGTTTTTGTAGGTTTTTTTTGTAGTAATCATGCTCATTTGTATTTATTTATTTGTTTGTTTGTTTGTCTATTTGTTTGTTTGTTTATCAGGGACAATACACATTAATCAGTGTTAGTGTTTATGATGTAAATGTGTCAGATTTAACCAAATGGTTCATTTTCATCTGCTGTCCCTAAGCAGGTTGAAGTTTAAGAAAAAAAATGAAAAATGAAAGCGCATTACTATGAATGGAAACATAGTATAACTTTTCAAGAAGTGTTCATGAAATTTGAAAATCGCCTTTAAATACTGACTTCCTCAAAATAGTCAGCCTTCGTGTTAATAACTGCTTAAAGCAAGAGACATTCGGTTAACAAGTCTGAGCAGGAAATCACCTGGCATGCCTTCCCAAATTTTAATTGACTCGGGGTTCAGACTAAAATCCCCTTTGGCTCACCATTTTATTCAAACTTGCCAGTTTTTTATTTTGCATTTAAAATCCTAAATCCAAGTGGTCCAATACTTGTGGTCATCTGCTCAAACATAACAAAAGAAATGATAAAAATATATAAAGACACTTGTGTTCATGAGACACCGTGTTCCTGAACATTATAGCCCAGTAGCCTTCAGAGCACATCATAAACACAGCCACTGGAGGGATTCCTCATTTATTTCTACCCTTCCACTAATCCTTTTAATTACTGCCTTAGTAAATGCTAATGTTATTCATGATTAGTTGGTATTATGCTAATCTCTGACCCACATTCGGCCGAGAAAGCAGGAGCATCGTCTGAAGGCCAGATTGCTCGGAGGCTGCACACAAACTGACATCAGTCTCCCAGCTGTACAGAGTGAGCCAGCCAGGAGCTTCCTGAGAAATAACGGTGAGAAAACGTCAAAGAAAACGGAAGGGGGGGAGGTCATAATCGTTTACCTTAATGAACGACTGTTGGCAACAAGGATTAGTGATAAATGCAGTTTTCCACACTGCACAGGGCACCCCAGCATCTGCCCAATTCAGCTTCCTGTATGTCTTAGTTATTCTTTCTATCCCTTAAGTCAGCA
>JAKKZN010000010.1:778766-786266 GCA_033441825.1 Pangasius elongatus
ATGTATAGGGTATGCATAGTATGTGTATAGAATATGTATAGGGTATGTACAGTTATATGTATAGTACATGTATAGGATATGTATAGTTATGTGTATAGGGTATGTATTGTGCATGTATAGTATATGTATATGATGTGTACAAGATATGTACATGTATAGGATGTATATATATGCTTTTTGTATACTATATGTATAGTGCATGCCTGCTTTTAATGCGTAACCATTAATATATGTGTGTGTGTGTGTGTGTGTGTGTGTATTAGAAACAGGACACAAGTATGTAAAATCAGTTAGACTGGAGTAATCCGTGTTAGAGAAATGGGAAAATAAGCGAGGTCTAAACCTGGAACTAGAAAACAAGGAGCTCGGGAAAACAACCGGAAAACAATGAACAATAATCCCAGCTGGATTCTGAGCTCGGGTTAATGTGTGTGTGTGTGTGTGTGTGTGTGTGAGTGTGTGTGTGTGTGGAGTTTCACATGTTCTCCTCAGGTCGGTGAGGGTTTTATCCAGGGTTCTCTGGTTTCCTCCCACCTCCCAAAACCATTCCCACCCTCACACAGTGTTCCCGGGATAGACTCTGGATCCACGACCACTCTGACTGGGATAAAGCACACACACACACACACACACACACACACACACACTTGTGTATATTGCTCACACACACACACACGCACACTATAAATTATATTTGTACTCCAGTTATTATCAGAGTAAATCTAATTATACATTGACTCAATAGGGAGCTAAATATGCCGTTGCTCCGCCCATGTGACGTCACAGCAAAACTATCTAAGCCGTGTTATGTAATAGCGCACATGTGTATAAGGACAATATTGAGCTACGTCATCTCCGAGAACGTTCGTGTGACGTCATCCTGACAGCCGAGCAGCACGCGAGGGCAGGTGGCTCTCGCGCACCACACAGTTATCGGTTACGGTGTGTTTGCGTGTTTTGTGTGTGTGTGTGTGTGTGTGCGCGTGCGTGCGCGCGCGAGTGGACCGTTAACGCCTCGCTAACAGGTTACGTCACATTAGAACGCCGGCGCGCGAAGCGGACGCGCGCTAAACGCGGTTTCTCTCGTCACACGCGCGCGCACATTCCGCCGCTATACTACCAGTGACGTAGTATAGTAAGGGTCTGTTTTGGACGGTGTTCCGGTTATTCCTAACCTCGAGCAAAACTTTGCGCGTGCACACACACACACACACACACACACTTCCATGCCCTAAAAGAAAATAAATTTAAAAAAAAAAAGGCAAATAAACGCTATAACGGAACCGCGCGTTCACTCCCACGCGCTCGGATCTACTCACCTACTCACCGGTGCTCCTCGTTACGTGCCGCCTTTAATGACGCACGCGAGTTTTGAAGGCGGTAAGAAAAAAAAAAGAAAAAAAAAAAAAAACGGGTGAAGCGGCGCAGCTCGCGCAGGAAGCGGAGGGGCGGGGTCACGCCTGCTCACGCGCTCATCCCCCAGCCCCGGGAGCGCGCGCGCAGCTTATTATTATTATTATTTATGTCTAAAAATAATATAATGCTTCAAATCATTAAAAAAATAAAATATGTAAAAAAAAAAGTATTATTTTTTAATTGTCAACAACGAATAAAAACAACAACAACAATAATAACAACAACAACAACAACAACAACAATAATAATAATAATATTTCTAAACAAAAATAATATGTGTAGATTATTCATTTGTGCAATATGTTTTAAATACACAAAAATGACATTAATACATTAAAAATTACTGTTTCTAATATTATGCATGAATATGCAAATTAGAAAACTACGTCATGTCCCAAAAAAGACTAAAAACGGCCAAGGATCACCTCTTTACTTTTTTTTTAACTCTCATTAAAAATGTCTGTAACTTTGAATATGCATGCATATGCAAATGAGGAAACGCCCTCATCTACAAAACATTACATAAAAAAAAGCCCAAGGATAATCTCTTTCATTAAAATACCTGTATCTATGAATATGTATTGAATATGCAAATTAGAAAAAGACTTTATTTACCAAAAAAGACAAAGAAATGCCCAAGAACCATCTCTACAAATTTATCCTGAATATGCTAATTAGGTAAAGCACTTATTTCCCAAAATTAATTTAATCTCATTAAAATCTGCATATGGATGAATATATATATATATATATGAATATGCAAATTAGGAAATGCCCTCATGTTGTAAAAAAATGCCCATGGATCATCTCTTTGCTTTTATCCTCATTTAAGTATCTGTTTCTATGAATATATACAAATATGCAAATTCAAAATCCGTGGAGTTTTTATTTTGTGACATCACTATCTCATGCCTGTATGAAGCCCCGCCCACAAATCAGTATTATAACGAAGTGCTACATCATGAGAATCAGCATGTAAGAGGAGGTTAAACGTTTAAACGCCACGCTGTCACGTTTAATATGTTTAGTATTGGAACTTGACATAAGTTTATATGTAAAGTCATCGGTTGCTATGGCGATTTCAGTGACAACGCGAAGAAATTTGGGGACAAAGCGCCCACCGACTGGTTCCGTTGTTTTTATGGTTATATACATATAGATATATAATGTATATATATTTATTTATATAATGTATATACTGAGGAAACAAGAGATTTCTGGTAAGTGTGTTTAAACTTCATACCGTTATAATGGGTATTTATTTGTTTATTTATTGATTGATTTTTGGTTAGAAATGACTCACTATATGTTTACCTCCTCATTGTGTGTGTGTGTGTGTGTGTGTGTGTGTGTGTGTGTTGATCCTCCCTCAGTCTCCAGCTCTTCTGATAGGCTGGCTGCATGAAACAAAACAAATGTTATAGCTTTTTCTGTTTACATTTCTGGAATCAAGATCACATGTCCATCATAAAGATTTGACAACCTAACACATCGTATACACACACACACACACACACACACACACACACACACAAACATAATTTGCATTCCATTCTGGATCAGCTGCCTTTGTAAGTACATCCCTCACACCTCCCTCACACCTCTGTGTCTCACTGAAAATGGACCTTTTATTGCTGCTCGTGTGACATTTGCGTCTTCACCCAGTAGTTTTTTTTCTCCTGTTAAACACAACTCGACTACTGTTCACTCTTCGCAAGCTAATGCTGTCTGCTAATTCCATTGAAATGATGCTAATTTCACATGTAAGGTGCAGATACACCAGGGCTTTCAGTACCGAGCTAGCTTAATAAGCTATGAAGTAATGATATATACCTTTTTTTTTAAATCACAGAACAACTTCTATCAACTCACAAACAGAAAGAGACCTGTGCTTAGAGAGAGTGATGTAGAGAGTTATAACCTGTGCTGTTGAATTCTGCATCCTGATTGGTCAGAAGGTGTTGATTAGTTTTCTTTAACAGCAGCTCTGACAGTAGCGCAGGTTTATATAAATGCGCTCGTTCTGATACGTTATCGTTTCTATAGCAACAGCTCGTTCACAAATTTAAAAAAAAAACATAATTGATTCGGTGAAGTTTTCTCCAGGGTAAGGAGATGTTTATGCAACATGTATGGAAGGAGTCTCCAGTGTCAGCGCTCTGTAACAGTCAGAGGTGAAGCTGTAGCTTTAAATTTTCCGACATCTTCAGGACAGAGGAGTTTACGCTTCATTGCGGTTTCTCGCTAAAACGACAAGCTGCATTTTTTTTTTTGTTTTATTAACCTGAAGAGAGAGAATAAAGAGACGGTGGTGAGGGAACGACTGTTTATAGCTGCTATTACGTAAGCGAAAACAGGAACTAACTCGTTTCAATGAACATTAAATGTAACTATAAACAGATAAAAAGGACTCCATGTAAAAAATTAAATACACAGAACGTTGGCTGTGAAGTGTAAACTATTTATTAGCAGCAATAAGTATTTCTGTAGCTATGTGTGTGTGTGTGTGTGTGTGTGTGTGTGTGTGTGTGTGTGTGTGTGTGTGTGGTATTCTAAAGTCTAAAGTTATTCTGGTCTGGTGCCGAGATTCTGTCTCGCTTTGATAATAATCATCATCACAGCCATAAATAATAACTTCAGCTGCTACACACACACACACACACACACACACACACACACACACACACGCTTCTCTAACACTGACTGGCTGTATATACTGTACGTCTGTTAGATAATGTTTTAGTGTCTATATGAAGTATAAAGTGTAAGATAAAGAGGTTTTGTTCCAGACACTATAACGCACATCTGCCTTCTTATAAATGTTTATATCATATTTATATCATATTAATGAAGACAAATGAATAAACTGTGCTAGCTGACAGCTGTCCATCAAGCCGTAATAAATAAACAGAATGGCTATTCGTGGATTTACGTTTAGTCGTGAGTTTACACAAACACTAGCTTAGAAATATGTCATTAGCTAGCTACACTTCAGATAAATATAGCCACAAAATAAAAGATAATCAAAATTACTTACTAGTAGTGTGTATTTATTTTACCACAGAACATGCAAATAACAAAAATGTTCAATCAAAGAACAAAAAACACACAGCCTTAGCAATAGAATATGTTTATTATTTGCTAAAATACTTTACTTCCGATTTAAGACAGTTTTATTTGCTCTTTTTTGTATGCTAGCTGCTTATCATTGTTGATTAGCCAGCAAGGTATGTCGTAGCTTGCTAAAGAGTGTGTGATGAAGTAAAGCTAAAGCTGTGTTATCTGTGACGTAGACTATATGTAACACGCACACACACACTCACACACACACACACACACACACACACACACACACACACACACACAGAGTAGCTGCATTTTAACACAGCTCTGCCGTTCATCTATCAGTCACCGCTGAACACACACTTCATTAAACCCAGACGAGTTTAAGCGCCACTGCGGGATTCACACCGCTATTTATAAGTTAAACAAGCTTAGCGGCTAATGCCTAAACACCTGCTTAACACCTTAACACACCAACACCGCGGTCACACACCTCATCATTCTTTTCATTTACTTTACACGTTAAAAATGTAATTATTTGTAACGATCTTCTGGACCAAACAAGATTCATTAGCGTTGAATTAATAATTAAATAAATAAACACCTGTAACACTCTGAAGTCTGACCGAACTAAACACTACGTTAGTGAGGAGCAGTGAATAAACACCCATAACGCTTATTTCTATTGATTTCGATTGAAATAAACACTGCATTATTGAGGAAGTGTAATACAGTGTTTAATTAGAACACATACACACAGTGTGGAATAAATACACACTCATAACACTGAATTCTAGATGGATTGAAATAAACACTATGTTATTGAGGAGCTGTAATGCAGTGTTTAATTAACATACACCTGGTGTTGAATAAATAAACACCCATAACACTTATTTCTAGATGGATTGAAATAAACACTATGTTATTGAGGAGCTGTAATATAGTCTTTAATTAGCACACACATACATGGTGTTGAATAAATAAACACTCATAGCTTTTATTTCTATTGCTTTTGATTGAAATAAACACTACGTCATTGAGGAACTGTAATACAGTGTTTAATTAGCACACACAGTGTTGAATAAACACTCATAACACTTATTTCTATTGATTTATTTCGATTGAAATAAACACTGATTTATTGAGAAGCTGTAATACAGTGTTTTAATTAACATACACCTGGTGTTGAATAAATAAACACCCATAACACTTATGTCTATTTAGACCGAATTAAAGACTTCATTACTTCATCACCTGTATGGTGTTTAATTAGCACACACACTGTGTTTAAACATTCGTAACACTTATTTCCTGTTCGATTCAAAATAAAGACTTTATTATTGAGGGAACTGTACTATAGTGTTTAATTAACACACATGCAGTGCGCGCAGTGTTGAATACATAAACACCTGTAACACTCATTTCTAGCTGGAGTGAATTAAAGACTTTATTACTGGGGATACAGTGTTTAATTAGCACACACACATGGCACTGAATAAATAAACACCTATAACAAGTATAACTTGCTGTATTGAAATAAACACTTCATTACTGTGGAGCTTTAATACAGTGTTTAATTAACACACAGATGGTGTTGAATGCATAAACATCTCTAACACTCATTTCAAGTCGAACCAAAATAAATACTGAGCTATTGCTAAACTGTAATACAGTGTTTACTTAGCACATACATGGCGTTAAATAAATAAACACCCATAACACTGATTTCTAAACACTAATAATTAACACCTGCAGTGTTTGTGTCCATCTGGATTTATACACTGACGGGAATTTGCTCAAGGTCTTTAATGGAACACATTCATTCATTCACATCTAGTTCAAGTTAAACACTATAACACTCTAGCGAGAAACCTGTTTCCCCAGTGTTGAATTAACACTGACACCTACAGTGTGGATTAAACACCTCTGTGGATTCACACCTACCATGCTGAATTTTCCGTTAGTGATGAGTTAACAACCTTGTGTTTAATTAGCGGTGAACTAACACTCCTCTAAATTTACATCTGTAATAAGTTACTGTTGAGTAGTGTTGAGTATAGTGTTGAACTTTGCATTGACTCTTAAAGTCTTAGTCTTGAACACCAAGAGTCTTGAATTATTAAGTCTTACAGTGTTGATTTGCGTCTAATAGCATGACATAATCTCAGATTTATGTTTCCCTCAGTGTTGGATAAACACTTCCAGTGTGAATGAACTTCTACAGTGTTTAATGTGGTGGTCACTTTGAATTCACCAAGTGTTAAATAAACACGTACAATACTCAGTACATGTAGTGATGAACTGGAGTGTTAATTCAACACTGTAAGGATTCATTCACACGCTTAATTCAGTACCATTGGTATTTATTCAATGCAATCAGCATTGGAAGTGTTAATTCCATATGGTATGATGAATTTAAACACTGTAGGTCTTCACTAAAAACACGTCCTGAATTAGCACTTACGATGCTAATGTGTTGAATAAACACCAATAGTACTGAATTAAACACTGCGAGCCTTCAAACAACACTAAGAATTAATTCCTTATTATTGGTGTTTATTCCAAACAATTATTTAATATATTTGTATTAAGCAATTTAAGTGTTAATTTGGCATTCTATAAGTTCATTTCAAGCACTTTCAGTGTTCATTGTGTTGAATAAACACCAGTAATACTAAGTTAATGCTTAGTGTTTGTATGAAGGCCCACAGTGAACTCATACAGTGCTGAGTGTGTTGAATAAACACCGATAGTACTGAATTAAACACTGTAAACATTCAACTACTCAGCATTAACTCAGTACTACTGGTGTTTCTTCAACACAATCAGCATTGTAGGCGAAGTGTTAATTAAGTGCACCATGAGTTTATAACTCAACACTACATTTCTATTTTTAAAACACATACACCTTTTTTTTTTGTTTCTCTTTCACATGCTAGCCGCTAGTCAGGTGATTAGCCAATAAGGTGATCATATTTCTCCATCATGTATGTTGTAGCTAGCTAATGAGTGTGTGATGAA
>JAKKZN010000010.1:791266-794674 GCA_033441825.1 Pangasius elongatus
AAACTTCTAGACTTTTATTATTAATTATATTTATTTATTTATTTATTTATTTATAAATTACAATTAGATTAAAATTAAATATTCAGTACAGAATTAAATATATTTAAATAAATATTAAAATAAATAGATAAATATTTAGATATGTATTAAATATAAATCTATTTAAATTTGTATTTAGTATTTAATTAAAATAATTAAAAAATCCCTGCTTTACCCAATATATTATTAATATTTTCTCTTAATTACATATTTATTTCTCTTACAATAGCTAAATAAAATAATAATAAAATATATATTATATTATATTATATTATATTATATTATATTATATTCATTACATTTAATTTTCTTTTTTCTATTTCTTTTTTCTTTGTAAAGCACATTCAGCTCTATATTAATGTGTAAAAAAGGTGTTATATTTGTTTATTTATTTATTTTTTTACGATATTTATTTTTTTATTTAATTGATGAACAGTATGAGTATTTGCGATTTGCATCCTTTAATATTAAGCAGAGTAGATGGTTTAATGCTGGCAGAGAAACAACAATACTCTGTTTAATACTAAAAATATTTTTTAATAATTATATTGAATCAAATTCTAATCAGAAAATGTTAATTTGTCTGAAATAAACAAATCTAATGATTAAAATTACTACCTTAAAAATGGCTCCTATCCTTAAGATAGACAGATAGAAAGATAGATAATAAATTATATCTGTATTCCTCTCTGTGTCCATGTGTTTGTCTGTCTGTGTAATTTATATTATAAAGTGTACTCATAGTAGAGCCACAAGAAATGTAAAAGAAAGTGTGTTTTGTGAATGTGTGTGTGTGTGTTGTGTGATTTATAAAGATTAAATTCAGTATATATGGGCTATAACTGTATGTTTAAACCATTAAACTGTTTTTCTATGAGAAAGTGTGACAGAATAACACACACCGTGTGAACTATCACTGATATCTCTCTTTCTGTCTCCGTCTATCTCACAGTTTAAGCGCTCTGCTCTGCATAAAGCATGTTATCGAGGTCACGTCGACATCATGAAGAAGCTCCTCGAGGCCGGAGCGTCCATAGAGAACAGAGACAAGGTACAGTATAAGTACAGTACACACTGATTACGGTGAAGCTGTCACTTCACGTTTTCAGACGTCTTCAGGACAGAGGAGTTTACGCTTCTTCGCGGTTTCTCGGTAAAATGTAAACAAGCTGCGATTTTTTTTTCTTATTAACCTCAAGAGAGAGAAAACAGAGGGACTGGTGAGGTCCTGTAAGTGACAACAGGAACTATACAGCTATAGAGTTATAGAGCTGTAGCTATAAATGGATAAAAACTATGAGGTGTTGTTCTTTAATAAATTAATAATTGGTCATCGTTGATAAATTGCTGTGGTGTAAGAGGAATAAAACACTTGGGGATGTGCTGTTACTGATTTCACATTTCCCTGGCAATCACATCATACCTGTACTTAACACAAGTGTGTGTGTGTGTGTGTGTGTGTGTGTGTGTGTGCAGCTGGATGCGACAGCAGTACACTGGGCGTGTAGAGGAGGCAGTCTTCCTGCACTGGAGCTGCTGCTTAACGAAGGAGGAAAACTGAACACCAGAGACAAGGTGAGAGCTTCCTCACAGAAATCTAAACATAAAAATGACAAAAAAATTATTTTAAAAAAGAGAAAAATATAATAAATCAACAAATAAGCAAAATTTCCTAAAGAGGAAAAATCTACTCCATATGTCTGTATATATCCTGTTTAATTTCCCCAGCTAATTAAAATGAATAAAAATAATTCAATAAATTAATGTTGAATTCGGGTTGAAATAGGCTACGATTTTAAAATGTATTTTAAAAAGTATTCTATGTTTATATATATATACTGATTATTTGACTTTGATCCAGTATTGTAATTCTTCTGTCTTCTGATGTAATCAACTGCAGCATAAATATAATAAATATGTAAATTAATCAGATATTATAAAATGTTTGTAGTTTACACAGCACATAATCTTCTGAATTGTTGACTCCGCCCCTCTCTCTAATCCTAATCATAATCATGCGCAAGCAACAGCTTCACAAGTACAACACCCTCACTCTGCTACTTTCTGTGTGTGTGTGTGTGTGTGTGTGTGTGTGTGTGTGTGTGTGTGTGTGTGTGTTCAGTTACTCAGCACACCGCTGCACGTGGCAGTGCGGACGGGTCACTACGAGTGTGCAGAGCATCTGATCCACTGCGGAGCCGATATTAACGCTAAAGACAGAGTAAGAGCTCCAGAACACCAATAATCATAGAAGAAGAACTATAATCATATATGAAATATTCCCATAATATCAAAACTGACTGTGTGTGTGTGTGTGTGTGTGTAGGAGGGAGACACACCATTGCATGACGCAGTGAGGATCAACAGGTTCAAGATGATCAAACTGCTGCTGATGTACGGCGCTAACATCAAGTGCAAAAATAACGTGAGTGCAAATAATATTTTAACGATTCAGAGCAAGCGAGAAAAGAAAAGACATGTTACATCATCGCCTCACCAGTGTAACACACAGATTCTTGCTAAATGTCATGAAGCACGTGCAAACGCAGGTCGGAGCAGAAAGCAGAGGGGAAGAGCAGTAATCCAGAGCGATCATCAGGCAGAAGCCGAGACCGCAATCATTAACCCAACAACCCAAGTTCAAACCACAAATTATTTTATTCAAAAACAACAGATATCGGTTTACAAAATGATGACAGCTTAGGAGGGGATTAGTCAGAGAAGCAACCAAGAGTCCAAAGTGAATGAAGGATGAAGGATCTGAAGAGATCCACAGCTCAGATGAAAACCAAAACCAAAATCCACAAGATATTTTTTATTTTTTTAAAAAGCAGGATGTAATCCCACTTGAAAACTCAGCAAAGATGTGAGAAAAGGTTCTCAGGTCTGATGAGACCAAAACTTAGCTTTTTGTCCTCGGCACAAAGCGCTACGTCTGGTGGAAACACAAACACCATCCAGATTTTGAAGCATGCTGGTGGTAGCATCATGTTGAGTGTTACCCTTAACGTCTTGGTTGTTTCTCTGACTAAACCCTTCTTTACCCACTCACTGATTTTAGTAGCTTTGTGTTGTATTCTTTTCCTCTTTTATAACGGATTTAATGTCGTANTATTCTTTTCCTCTTTTATAACGGATTTAATGTCATACACTTTTTTTAAACAAACCCTAATAGATATTTTATCAGAAAATTGTCCTGGACTTTTTTTTTTCTCTAATGAATATGGATTTTTGCTCCAATTTAATATTCAGTAGTATGTTTGTATTTCATGAAGACATTTCATCATCCCAATTTCAATCCAGAATTTTTGATTTTTGTTTGCACTTGCTTTAATTTTTTAGATTGCAGAGTTGTAACTATTGTGTAAC
>JAKKZN010000010.1:879323-884323 GCA_033441825.1 Pangasius elongatus
CAAAAAAAAACAAAAAAAAAAACTTAATAGTGCTCTTCCCAATATATTAAAAAAAAAAAAAAAAAAAAAAAAAAAAAAAAAAAAAAAAAAAAGGTCACTCTGTCGACGCCATCGTTAAACTCCTCCCACGCTGGAAATCATCTTCAGTTACATCGGACCGAGCTGAACTAAAACATCGCACAAAATCCAAAATAACGACCGAATCAATTAATAATTACTTAATTAATTGACTGATTAATTAATTGATTAAAACAGGTTTGTGCGATAAAACGACCTGATCGTTAGTGCAGGATTTTAATCCGAGAAACAGATCTGATTTTCCTCTCGGTTCAGTTTCTCTCATTACTTTTGTATTTACAGTTTCAGACGCGCGTCACCACGTCGTCACGACTCGACCTGCGACTGTTTTTTTGGCTTCGGACCAAAACCTGATTCACGAGAAGATTCGAGCGTTTAATCTGAACGAAGTGACGTGGAAGCGACTCTAACACACGTCGTCTAACACACACGTCGTCTAACACACACGTCGTCTAACACACACGTCATCACGTCACGAAAGACGGTAACGCTGCGAGTCTTTACACTCGTCTAAAATCCATCACACGCATTTACAGTTTTTGAATAATCACATGGATTTACGTTTTATTTTTTGTCATTTTTTTATTCACCGACACGCTATTTTTAATCGAAACAGCTCTACACACTGACGTACGGACGCACTGGAGTCATGTTTGTCTTATAACGACAGATACGCAAATAGCTTAAAGCGATAAATACTGACGACATTCATCGAGCTGCATACGAACAGATTTATTCGTAAATCATTTGTACCAATGTTTATGCGACAAATGAGGTTTTCATGAAAATCCTTTAATTTCAGAAAAAAACGTTCGTAACCTACTCATTAAATTTACTCCTCATCCGACTCACTGACGTAAACCTCGACCTGACGGACCCCAGATCCTATAATCTGTCACGTTACTTTACTGCCTTTAATATGAGAATATACAATAATAAAGAGAGCGAGCGACACACACTCATAAAGTAAGAGAAATAAAACTAATGCTCAGTTATGATAAAGAGACGGCGGTGTGTAAGCGGAGGACGAGCCGCTCTGTCTGCGCAGAGCCGTAAGCCGCAAACACACGCCTCCGCTGACGCAGGATTTAACGCTCATTATTATTATTATTATTATTATTGGAATAGAAGTGAATCAAAATAGCTTCCACTTGTGTTTCTCAGTCTTTACCCTGATCGCTCATTTCCTGCTCCTAGCTCTCTGTGCACTTTTCCTTTTATGGAGTTTTGTGGGCGTCGCTATATGCAAATGAGCTGCATCGGGAACGCGCTTTACACACCAGAGGACGAAGAAAATCAGCGTTTACAAAACTTTTATAAATCCGGTGGAAAATTTTTAGCTCAGTTCGTCTTACACAAACATTTACACACAACTTTATTAAAGAAGAAAAAAAAACAGTTATAAATGAAGCCCAACAGTTGAGACTTTACGGTTCTCAAAAATATCTTTCTAAGCATGAAGAACATTTCGATCTGGACGTGTTTCACGTTTAACGATGGCAATCGAAGCACCTGATGCGGGACAGGCGAGAAAATCTCTCCAGACGACGCTCGGCGGAGGAAAAAAAACAAACAAAAAACAAAATCCCGACTGCAACTAGCTAACGTAGCTAGCTAATTCACTCATCTTTATTAAAAATAACCAAGTCATGTTTTTTTTTTCCTCTTTCTTTCTTTGGGAGCAGCCTGTACAAACCCGAGCTTGGAAGGTATCAGGTTTGTCCAAAACGAAGCTGTGTGCTAAAAGTTAAAATTACAAATCAAACCTTTAAAATATTTTAAAGCTAAAAACTAAACCGCAAACCGCGCTGCCGTAAACGCAAAACAAACTAAATACTGAGGAAAAAAAACTCTTCTCCAACAGGATGTAACACACGTCAGTTCAAACAGGATACACACACACACACACACACACACACACGTATATCTGAGAGTTATTTAAATACTGCGAAGTCTTTCCATAAACATACATGGACAATCCATAAAAAATAAAATAAAAGTTACCCTACGCTCCTCCACGTGAGAAACTAATCCCGTCCTCCGAACACTGAGGCATTCGTCAGGATCAGACTCGACAGATCGTAAAGCCGCGATTCGGTCCCAAACTCGTCTCTGCTCTTAACGACAGAATGAAAGACGGACAGATTTCTCTGGGAATAATCACACTACGCTCCTGCACGTGAGAAACTAATCCCGTCCTAATACGGGGCTTCAGAGGCATTTCCACTTCCTGCTCGAAACATTTTGGACAGCGCTTGGATTCTGGACTTATTTTGGGACCAAATTTTATTAAAACATTACACACACTATTATTATTATTATTATTATTATTATTATTATTATTATTATTATTAAAGAACTGTTGGATTTCAGAATTATTTTTGGACAACATTTAGATTTTGGACAACATTTAGATTTTAGACAGCGCTTGAATTTTGGACCGACCAAATTTCATTACATTACGCATATTATTATTATTATTATTATTATTATTTTTAAGAACGCTTGGATTTCGGATTTAATTTTTGGACAGCGCTTGAATTTCGGACTTATTTATAAGAACTTCTGACCTTTACTTTAGATGTTTGGATTTTTCATGACATCGTTAGCGCACCCTATCCTCAAAATCGCCGAAATCGAACTCGAACCGATCGTAAACCTGCGATTTCGTCTCAGAAGTCGTTTCGGATCTTTCTACACGATCTGAAAACGTCCTACAGCCGAACTCTGCGGCTCAAACAGGACAATTTCTTTTGTTTATCGTCCGATGAATGTGTCAATTTGACGATACGACCTGACAGAAAAACACTGATATCAATAAAATAAAAAAATAATAATAGAAACGGATAATTTCATCTCCGCTCTCTCTGACGGTCCCAACCCACCCATCTGTTATTCACTTTTAACCAAAGAAAACATGATTAAACAATAAAAATAAAATAAATTAAAAAGCCCAGCTTGGAGGTCAAGGATACACGTTAGATCCAGATCGAATCCATCTTCTTGGTATCGCCGCTTTTCTCGGCTCACGATCTGTTTGAGGAACGCCATCGCAGTTCCCGCGTTTACTCGCAAACACGATGCTGTGTAGAAAAAGAAGTTCGTTGACGCGGACACCGTCTCAGAGCGGATTTATATATTTACACGACGGCCTCGGAGACGTCCGGTCCAGCAGATCCCGGTAGAGAACCCTCCGTTAATCACGTTAAGCATATACCTGCGTCCAAAAAGTTCGTAAATCTGCTTAATACAGACATAAAGCCGTCGTCCGGGGGGCTGTGGATGTGAAGATCTGGATTACTTTCAGATACTAAAGTCAGAAGCAGGCCTCGTGGAGCTTTCTGAATCCTGCGAGCAAGAGAAANACAATCGGGTTTCAGATGGACGTCCTGGATGTTCCTCGGGGGTTCTTCAGCTCTCCTGACGATCAGATCACGTCCTCAGACTGGAAGATGACGCCGAAGAGGACGGAGACGGATCCACTCCACTCCACCACCGCAGGACTGCGATACTCCAGTCTATGAAAGCGTCGGTCTCGATTACACCGTTTCCTTCCTCCAAAATTCGGATCGAGATTAAAGCGAAGAGTCGTTAATGAAGAGTTACGACGCCTGACGCAGGAGGACCGGATCCAGCTCGTAAAAACTGGATTATTCGGATCTTTTGAGGATGTTCGGACCAGGACGCGCTCGGATTACGCCAGGTTACAACTCAGATTAAAATTAGGATTATTGACGCTTCGTGTGTCTATGAGAGAGCCGGATCTCCACCGAACAGGCCCGAATCTTTCAACGAAGAGGGCTGCACTTTAAAAAATGAGGATTATTAAAGGTTATAAATGAGATGCTTGGATGTGGAAGTGTCCTAAAGCTTTAAGGGCCCAAGCAGAGCTCCAGTCCAGACTACAGCAGGCCTGAAGCAGACTGTCTCCCAGTCTGTCACAGACATAGCACAAATTACACCGCACACGCTGGCCTTATAAATGTGTCCTGAAGCTGATCAGGATGCTCGTGGAGAGTAAAACGAAAGCAGAAATCCGGAGTGTCCCAATCCTCCAGGAGAGAAAAGGGCTCTCGGATCCTCCAGGAGCCCAAACGCAGAGCATCAGATCCGCCGTGATTTACCTCCGAGCCGAGCAGGAAAACCTCTCCATCGCCTCGCAGCGGCCCTTTCACCCCCCAGCAGCACTTCCAATCAGTCTGTGGGTGCCATTTCTCTCTGTGTGTCCCTCTGACTGTCTCTCAGTGTCTCCTCCACCTTTAAAAAGCCAAAGCCGTCCTAGAGAGCGATCATCATCATCATCATCATCATCATCATCATCTCCGCCGTTCAAAAGGTCGACGCGATTTCCGACACAAAAACACCCCAAACCCCGCAAAAACACGTCCCTCTGCCAGCCTCCACCGCACTCACCCCTTCACACCCAGCCTCCCGCGTTCACAACAACATCCACCGGGCAGATTTCGTCGAAAAGAAAGAAGAAATCATCTTCTTCTCGCGGCGTCGCTCTCCAGCACAACTCTCAAACTTCCATCATGGCTTCCAGCGGAGGAAAAAAGAAGCTAGATCTGGCAGAATGAAACACGTATCCCTCCGCCGAAACAACAAATATAGCGCCCTGTGAATCTCCGATCCATCCGCGAGGGTTTCGAGTACTCTATTCTATTCGCTGATTCACTAAAAAAAAAAAAAAACAAGTGTGAATTTTATTATTGTTACGATTATTTTAAAAAGCCGTCCTGTACACACCCAGCAGCGGAGCAGAAACGGGCTCAAAGTCTGCTCGCTGTGCGCGGCGGAAGAACACGGTGCGCAGAAGATGGCGGCGCTCCGACCCTGTCAAAGTGGTCACGTGACCAGGTCATCATTGGGGAAGTTTCTAATGTAATGCACGTTACAATTAAAGAACCTGACTGTACACA
>JAKKZN010000010.1:886823-890772 GCA_033441825.1 Pangasius elongatus
GTGTACAGGAACGTGTACAGCGACGCTCCGCGTAAAGTTTTCTCCGGGGCGAGTAACATTTATGTTTATGCGACATGTATGGAAGGAGTCTCCAGTGTCAGCGCTTTGTAGGACGGAGGAGTTTACGCTTCTTTGCGTAACAAGCTGTGTTTTATTTTTAATCTTATTAACTTTTGAAGAGAGAGAATAAAGAGCGGCTGCTGAGGGAACGAGCGTTTATAGCTGCTATAACATAAGCGACAACAGGAACTGACATGTTTCGTGAACATTAAATGTAACTAGAAATGGATAAAATGTGTCATTCTGTAGGCAGATTGCTGCAGTGTAAGAGGAATAAAACAAATTTTCTTTCAATCTTTTTATTGAAACACAGGACCGCTCTGTAATTTCACACGTTTCACTTTGAACTTTTCTTGGAGCTGTCCATCATGCACACCGTGTCCTGGTCGCATCCTTGCAGCAGCTGTTTGTATCGGTTTCTCACATCCTGGTACAGAGGTGAAAGGTCATCCAAGCCCGGCAGGGTCAAAGGTCGCTCGTTGAGCCGCGCCTGCAGCCGGATCCCGTCCGGGCAGTCGAAGAGCGCCATCAGCAGGTTGGCGGCGTACGGTACGATCAGACCGCTGCGGAACGCGCGGCCGCGGTGAGAGGCGAAGTTGGAGGAGTTGAGAGGAACGTCGTCTTTAAACAGGTCCAGCAGTGTGAGCAGGGGCAGTAACGTCTCCGCGTGGCCCACCTGCACCATGACCACCTCCGAGACACGCCCACCCGACCTGGCGCACAGACGCAACGGCACACACAGCGTGTAAAACGGACGTGTGAGCACGGACGCACGGAAGTGCTCTATAATTTCACACATTAGCCAATATACAAGTTCACATCAACACTGTAGAGGCTGCACACAAATAAACACCACATTACTCAGTTTATACACGTTTATACCCCCGTCCGGAAACTCTGTCCTGAAACTCTGCCCTGCTTACACACATCACCATTCACTCAGGGTCTCAAAGCTCAGAGTAATTTATGATTTTTAAATATTTTGTGTCCCAACTCTTCTGTATAATACAGAAAAAATGGAACGTCCTCTTTGTGTTCTTCACTAAAACCTGCAGAACTCAACATCACACTGTTATTAGGAGCACAAGCTCAGTTTAAACACATCAGGAATCTTTTTCACTAAATCATTAACTAATTAACTAATAACTAATTAAGTAACAAAATGAGTAAGTAAGTAAGTAAGTAATAATAATAATATTAATAATAATAATAATAATAAATTTCATCAGTTTAAATGTTTTACAGTCTGATAGCAGCAGCATTTGGTTTAATGTTGAAAAATAAAATGAAATTAAATTAGTAACCAAAGAGTAAGTAAGTAACTAATAAGTAACTAAGCAACTAAATAACTAACTAATAAATTACTAAGTAAGCAACTAATAAGTAACTAGTACGTAAGTAGCTAACTAACTGAGCATGTAATTAACCAAGAAAGTAAATAAGTAGCTAACTGAGCAAGTAATTAACTTAGTAAGTAACTAATATGTAACTTGTAAGTACGTAAGTAACTAACTAGCTAATTAAGTAAGTTATTAAGTAAGTAAGTAAGGAACTAAGTAGGTAAGTAACTAACTATCTAACTAAATAATTACCTCATCAATAAATAAATAAGCAAATAAATAAATAAATAAATAATTATCTAATCTAATTAATTAAAAAATTTTTCTAGGTATCTTTATTTCGTTTATTATTTCTATTTATATCTATAATTAATTTGATTATTATTCTTTATTAAAAACTACTTAAATTCTGTGTGTTTTATTGTTATTATTATCTTAATTATACATCCATAAAGGGATCATAACTATTTCACTGTAAAACACTTTGTGCTGCCATGTGCATTAAACTCTATAAACATTATTATTATTATGATTATTAATATCATCAGTGGGACGACGTGAGCTCCTCAGCGTGGTGTGTGTGATAAATCTGATGAACGCAGCGGTTGAGAGTCTCGTACCTGACCTGCTCGGCCGCCGTGTCGAGGCGTTTGAACAGATCGTGGAACAGAACGCAGCTCGATTTACTGTTAATGTCGTGACCAAAGCCGCGCTTCCAAAACTGCTTCAGATCCCCAGCGTACTCCATCACCTGACCACCAACACAACACAAACACAACACAAACACAACACAAACATAACACAAACATAACACAACACAAACATAACACAAACATAACACAAACACAACACAAACATAACACAAACACAAACACTAAATAAATAAATAAATACTTTCAATAATAAATATTCATGTAGCAAATTTCACCTAATCACAAATAAATAAATAAATAAATAAATAAATAAATAAACAAACAAACATCAATGTAGCAAATTTCATCACCTAATCACAAAAATAAAAACAAATATAAATAAATAAATATTTATGTAGCAAATTTCATCAATTAGTATTTAGCAGTATTTAGTTTAATGTGGGAAAAAAATACAATTTTATTAAATTACATTAAATTACATTTAAGTACGCTAACACATAAATAGGTTTGATCTGAATACTGGTCAAAATAAAAAAAAATAATAAAATAAAAATAATTTTAAATGAGTTAAAAATTTTTTTTAAAATTTTAATTTGCATGGGGTTCAACTGAACAGATGAAATTGGCATAATGTGCCAATAAGCAAACAAACAAACAAACAGATAGATAGATAGATAGATAGATAGATAGATAGATTGATAGATAGATAGATAGATAGATAGATAGATAGATAGATTGATAGATAGATTGATAGATAGATAGATAGATAAAATTTAAGTGAGCTAATGTATGATAATTAAAACCTGAAGACTGGTATGATGTGGCAAAACAAAACAAAACAAAACAACATAAAAGGAAAAAAATAAAATAATTAAAATAAATTGTAATAAATAATTATGATAAATAAATAAAAATTCAATTTAATTTAAAACTATAATATTATATAATATAAAATAGAAAATATTCCATTTGAATGAAATGAAATACATAAATGAATTAAATTGTCAAAATATGTTCTGGAAAAAAAATATTTTTTTCAGTAAACACTAAAAACAGACCGATATGACGAATAATCAGGGAGTAAATCGCTTCCAGCGGTTCCACCGTGACGTTTGCCCCTGTGTGTGCACCTGAATTAATATTTGAAAATGAACGTCACGCTCTAATCACGTGAACGCCTCGTCCGTACCTGTCCGTCTGCGTCGTCGAGTAACCGACACCAGGGTGAGTTCACGCCGAGGATGGTGAACTCGTACGCACACAGATAAAACACCGTCTCCGCCGAGTCTGCAGAGCAAAACGGAAACTATTCATAAATACGTTCCTGCAGTGCTACACACCTGAGCTTATGTTCAATCTGATCCGCCAATCACCAAACAGATCACATGACATAACCACAACGTTCACGAATCTGTATAAATCTACTGTGAAGCATGGTGGTGGTAGCACCGTGTTCAGCGTAAGCCTCTTGTACCTAACGTTAGCCAGATTTAACTAGCCGTCCTGATTGTGTAATTAACGCCAATCCTGGACACTAGCGGTTGATGCACATGATAAAGGTTGCGGCTGGGCGAAGAAGTTTTATTTAGCGCACACTAGCCTGTGGTGACGTTGATGTAAGGGAGCTGTAATCGATCGGAAAGTTTCTCCTGAACCCTCTTCATCTCTGGGCCATTCTTAAAAAGCTCCACCTCCTTCACGGCATCTTTGTTGTTCTCCACCGTCTCCAGCAGACGCCGACATTGATCGAAAAAACGCATCAGCTCGTCATTAATGGTGTGCGGCAAATCCACACCTGCGAGGACATACAGAACTGAGTGAGAGGGCGTGGCCTATGTGTCTGTGAGTCTCAGTGAGGAGGCGTGGCCTATGTGTCTGTGAGTCTGTGAATCTCAG
>JAKKZN010000010.1:1088606-1099976 GCA_033441825.1 Pangasius elongatus
CCTATAACCAGAGCTCTTTCAGGTTTCTCAGCGGGTGCTTCACTGAGGAGAGCAAACCTGTTGGACACGTGAAGCAGAGAGGAGTGGTGCTCCACCAGTCCACAACAACCTTCCTAGGGTATCAAATTAGAGCCAGAGGCATTTGGATGGACAAGGGGAAGGTCCAAGCCATCAAAACCTGGCCGATACCCACGATCATTAAAGAACTTCAGAGTTTCTTAGATTTCTCTAAGTTCTACCATTGTTTTATTTATTTTTTTTACCATCATTTTAACCAGTGTAGGCAATGTATGGAGGGGGCTCAGCATCCTTTCCTTGTCCTCACTGACTACTGAAACCTTGAGTACTTACGTGAGGCCAAGAGACTAAACCCTAGACAAGCCAGATGGGCCCTCTTCTTTACCCAATTTAACTTTGCAATTTCTTATCTTCCATTGACCAAAACATGAAAGCGGATGCCCTGTCTCATCTCCATGCACCAGAGAAACCTTCCAGAGGATCCGGAACCCATCTTACACAAGGTGTAATAGTGACTCCAATACAATGGTCCCTGGACAAGAAAATAGCAGAGGCAGCAGCAATGGAACCAGCTCCGCCAGAGTGCCCCAAAAACCGCAGGTATGTCCCCAGTTCCTTACAAAATGAACTAACCAATTCTGTCCACAACTTGATAGGCACTGGCCACCCTGGGACCAAGATCACCCTCTCACTGCTGAAAGAACAATTCTGTTGGCCCAGGATGGCACAGGACATCAAGTGGTTCATCAGAATCAGAATCAGAAGCAGTTTATTGCCAGGTACAGTGAAGACCACTTTACAGTACTAGGAATTTGTCTTGATGTCAGGTGCACACACAGAATCAAAGATTAAAAAGTCAAAGAAGATACAGAGATAAAGAATACAAAAATGTGCCACAATAACAAGGGTAAAACAAATACTGAAGTGCAAGAGACCATGGTGCAATATGAACATGCCATATATAAATATGAAACATGTAAACAGCAGACAAGATAGAATAAATTAAATTAATAATAGAAATAGTTATGAACAGAAAGAGTGAGCGAACATGGGAGGTGGAAAAAATATTGCAGCTTCAGAGGGGAGAGTGACTGTAGGTTCATCCAGAGATGCCAGGAATGCATCATGTCCAAGACTCCATGACATCTGCCGTCAGGTAAACTCCTTTCCCTTCTGGTTCCTAATCGCCCATGGTCACACTAAGGAGTAGATTTTATAACTTACTTACCTCCTTCCAATGGTCATATCTGTATCTTAGTTATCATCGATTCTTCAAAGCCTGTTGACTTCTCCTTTAAAAGGCCTCCCATCTCCAAGGCTGAACTCTTGTTCAACCATGTGTTCAGAAACTTTGGTCTCCCCAAAGATATTGTGTAAGACCAAGGTCCCCATTTTATCTCCAGGGTGTGAAAGGCCTTTTTCAAACTCCTAGGTGTGACCATGAGCCTGTCACATGGCTACCATCCCTAGTGCAATGGCCAACCTGAAAGAAATATCCAAAAAATCAGCTGCTTCCTATGAACATGCTGCCACAGCCACCAGAACTTCTGGAACCGGTTCCTCGCCTGGGCTGAGTATGCACAGAACTCTCTCTGCTAACCTGCCATGGCCCTAATCCCATTCCAATGTGTACTCTGCTTCCAATCCCCTGTATTCCCATGGTCTGGGGAACCATCAGCAGTGCCAGTGGTTGATCATTGGTTCCATGAATGTGAGAGGGTCTGGGAAGCAGCTCATCACCACCTGGAATGGGCAGCATGCTGTCAGAAGGTCTACATCAGTGCCCAGAGGGGTGAAACACCTAATTTCCAAACCAGGCAAAAAGTCTGGCTATCCCTGAGGGACATCCAACTGCACCTGCCTTGCAAAAAGTCCAAGATTCATTGGTCCCTTCCCCATAGTTCAACAGATTAACCCTGTCACATATTGTTTACAACTGCCCCACAATATAAAATTCACCCTGCTTTCCATGTCTCCCTTCCCAACACATATCACCCTCCTGTTTTTTATTCCTCCACAGAGCCTGATCCTGCGAATGAACCTCCTCTCCAGATGACCCTGGATGACCAGCCAGTATATGCCATCAGAGAAATACTGAGCTCCCGATGATGCAGAGGTCACCTCGAATACCTCATGGACTGGAAAGGTTACAGGCCCAAAGAACAACCTTTGGTACCTATGGAGGATGTACTAGACCCAGACCTCCTGGCGGAATTCCACTGTTCACACCCCCAGTGCCCAGCTCCTTGTAAGTGGGGTCGGCTGAGGTCAACTGTCCTCATGAGCGGACCATTTGGTGGGAATATCACAGGAACACCAGGCTCTGTCACCAACAGTCCATGCCCTCTCTCCCCAGAGTACTAACCAGCACCACCTGTCCCCAATCACCACACTCATTAGCACTCTATATAACCACACACCTCACATTCACTCTTTGTCTGGCCACCTACTAGGAATAGACCTTTTATCAGTGAGTACCTGTGTACATTGGAAGTTCCTCACATCTCCCTACATTTTTGTCAGCAATTCTCCTTCAAGACAAGTGAGTCTGGTATATCCTGACAATGTGGAATCCCTAGAACTTAAGGTCAATCATGAAAAGAATGGACTGACTCCTTCAGATAGTGTTGAGATTATTGATATGAGGCCTGATTAGGGTGCCAACCAAACCTTCCTGATGCCCTCTCAAGTATGAAAATAGTAATACAATGAAAGGTGGGCATGTGCTATCTACTGTATAAGTAGACTTTCTGTATCTGGCTGGAATGGCTATAGCCAAATGAGCTGGGGAAATGCATGCATTGTTGAGTACTAGAGTGCATGATCAGATCATGGTGTGGCTTAACCCAGCATTTCTGCTAAAGATTTTGGCTCACCATCAACTGTGGCAGATTAGAATAGATTATATGTTACTTCATCACAACCCATGTTCTCTGTGGTGAATGATTTTCCTCTTCGTTAAAGAATAGTTTCAGCATTATTTAAGAGTGCTGTCTGTCATTTTCTAGATTCATTTTAAAAAACACACCTTCTTCTGTTTGTGGAGTTTTTGTCATTTCAGTATCTGAGGAAAATAAAAAATAACCTCATATTAGAGTAACACAAAAACTAGCAAATGCACAAAAACACAAATTATTCTTATAGGTAACACATTTCATCATATTACACTGTAATCTAAAAATTTTAAACATGTTAAACTGCATTGCAAACATATTAAACTCTATGTAAGGATGCTGTTCATAGACCTCAGTTCAGTACTCAACACAATCATCTCTAACAAATATCACGACAGCCTGACAGAAGGGCCCAAAAACACCCCTCCCCCCATCCTCCAGGCGGTCCTGCCCCCTAGGTAAAATGTCCATGCACAATCTGAAGTCCTGAGGCAGGCAATGCCTATAATATGAGCTTCCTCTCAAGAAGCCAAGAAGTAGACATGGTGCATACTGGCAGGAAGCAGGTGGTCGATAAGTTGTTTGCCAGGGTCAGATGGCTGAGCTGGGACATGAGCACTAGCTTTATTTGGCAGGAACCAGGCTTGAAAGGCTGTGGAGATGGGGTTGCCATGTTGACCTCTGGTTGGAGCTCAGCAGGGGAGACCACCTCATTGATCTTAGGCTGGAGTTCTTCAGTGAAGTAGGTCACCCTGACAGCCTCTGGAGGGAGCTCTGCTGGAGAGGCTGCCCTGTCAACCTCTGGCTGGAGCACTGCAGGGAATGAGGCAGCCCCGTCTGCCTCTGGAGGGAGCTCTGCTGGAGAGTCTGCCCTGTTGACCTCTGGCTGGAGCTTGGGAGAGAAGGAGGTCACCTCGTTGGCCTCTGACTGGAGCTCTGCAGTGAAAGAGGCTGCCCTGATTGCCTCTGGAGGGAGCCCTGCTGCAGAGGCTGCCCTGTCAGCCTGTCAGAGGCTGTGGACTTATCATCCTCTTTGTCTCCAGTCTCCCTCTCATAGTAGGTGGAGACTGGTCAAACAGGTATGCCCAGCAGACTGGCCCTCCCCAAAAAAATTCCAAGGTTGGGTTTGAACTCTGGATGCACAAACACGTTAACGAAAAAGTTCCACAAACTGGGCTAATTTGTTAGTTTATTTTGTTGGGATAATAAGGAGTTCTGCCCACTGACAGGCTGCACTGGTGAGCCAGAACAACATGAACCCCAGCCACTGCTTCTGTTCAAGCTAGGGTTCCTCCAGGCTCTCAAAATAAAACTGGCATTGTAAAAGAAAACGTGTCCAGGTTACGTCTGTTACCATGGTTTCCCGAGGAAATGAGATACTGCATTGAAATGCTATGGGAATGCTCTCAGCATAACCATGGTCTGAATCAAGCGCGTAAACACTCCAAGTCCAGACCAGGAAGCTTAAAAGCATGTGCGGTGGATACAATGGCAGCTTCCAGAATGAAGCAAGTGCTCGCAGGGATGCCAGAAGTATTGCCTGAGACGTAGCATCTCGTTCCCTTGGGGAACCATGGTTACATATGTAACCTGGAGACATTCCCCTTCAGGAACTCAAGCTGCATCGAAATGCTATGGGAACGAGTATGCCCGTGCCACCAGACTTACAAATCCCTGCCTAGTGTGGAAGAGCACAGCTAAGGCAAAAGAACAAAAGAGCCGGAAGTGGCTTGCATGTCGAGGCCATAGAACCTGACAAAAGTCAGTGGCACAGACCAACCCACAGCGTTGCAGATATACTGCATAGGGACACCTGCCAGAAAGGCCTTGGACGTCGCCATACTTCTAGTGGAGTGAGCCTTGACTCCCAAGGGAGAGGGGAGATCAGAGGACTCTTAGGCCAGACAGACGGTATCCACAAGCCACCGGCTGAGGGTCTGCTTAATAGCAGGGGGACCTCTACAGCAGGCCGTAGTCTAGAGGAGGGAACTTTAGGGAACTTACCCCACTCAAGGGTGATGAAACACTTTGGCCAGAGTGGGCGCAAAGTCTAAATAAGAGAGGGCCACTTAGAGGGCCTGTAGATCCCCAAATCTCTTGAGAGAGGAAATCGCCAGAAGAAAAAAACATCTTCAAAGTGAGATGATGATCAGATATCTCCTCTATAGGCTCAAAATGAGATTTACAGAGAGCCTGTAACACCACAGCCAGGTCCCATGGAGGGACACAAGATTTTACAGGAGGCCTCAGCCTACTGCAGAGGAAACATATAACTAGGGGGTGTCTGCCCACAGACTGACCACTGAGAGAGGCGTGGCAGGCCACAATGGCTGCCACATAGACTTTCAAGGTGGAGTGGGTCAACCCTGGGGAGAATCGGAGCTGCAAGAACTCCAGCACTGTACTAACAGGGCAGTTAACTGGGTCGAGCTGGCGGTCTCCGCACCAAGAAGTGAAAAGTTTCCACTTCAAGGTGTACAGTTTCCTCGTAGAGGGAGCTCTGGATTGGAGAATGGTCTCAACAACCTTGGTTGAGAGGCTGGTAGCTACAAGTTGTGCCCCCTCACAGGCCACATCCACAGCTTCCACAACTCCGGGTGGGGGTGGAAACCTGCCTATAAGAGGAGATCTCCCATGGAGAGCTGTTGAGAAGGAAAATCAGGTCTGAGAACCATACTCAGCCTGGCCAGAATGGGACTACTAACAACAGAAGGACCCCATCCCGGCGCAATCTCTCTGGAACTCCCGGGAGCAGAGCAATTGGGGAAAAGGCATACAGGCGCACAGTTCTCTGTACTGGAGAAAGCACACTTTTCTCGGTGTCTAGTCTTAACCCCAGCTCTTTCATGTAGGCGGGAACGACATCTCGATGCCAAACCGCCGCCTGCTCTGATTGAACTAATATCAAACAATCATCGACATAATTCAGTGTGCGGATGCCCTAGCGTCGCAGAGTAGCCAGAGTAGGATCCACACACTTTGTGGTGAGAGTGCAAGGCCGAACAGAAGAACCCGATATCGTTAAGCTTTGCCCCCGAAAGCAAACCTCAGGAACTGCCTGTGTTGGGGAAGGATGGAAATATGGAAATATGTGTCTTCTAGATTGATCGTGAAAAAATAGTCCTCGGACTTGATCAGAGTCACAACTTGTCTGATTGTAAGCATCCTGAACTTCGGTGGCATGACTGAGCGGTTCAAATGACACAAGTCTAAAAAGGGATGCAATCCTCCATCCTTCATTGAAATGATGAAGTACCGGCTGTAGAACCCGGACTCTCTGTCGTGAGGAGGGACTACCTTGATGACATCCTTCCCCAGGAGAGTGTTTACTTCTTGTTCCATTATCAGGGCCGGCTCGGGGCCCACCAGAGTGGGCAGAATTCCACAGAAATGAGGCGGTGGAGAACCAAATTTGGTAGCCTCTCTCTACAGTATGCAGGACCCATTGAGACAAATTTGGCAGAAGTTCCCACGCTGCTGATTAGTCCACTAAGGGAATCAGTCTCTCTGGTGTAATGAGAGCAGCTAGCTCAGTGCCCTGAAGCAGCGAACCAGCAGGGGATGGCCAAACTAGCTGTTCTGGGAACCTCCAAAGAGGTAGCAAGCCTCCCAGTACCGCCACATTCCCGGGCGGAAACTGAGAGAAGGGCTTGCTGGAGACCGCTGCGCCCTGAAGCACCATGGGTGGCAGGGTTGGCAGATCGATTCCCTGAGGGCACTGAGGAGAGATGGGCACCATGTGATGAGGTGTACACCGCTCTTCCCCAGAGGGGCCTGCCCTCAGATGACCTGGGCTGCAGGCGTCAGGACCTCCTGGATGAGGTCTTCCTAGACTGCAGAATGTTCCGCAGATCTGGCCTCGCCCTAGGAGAACCCAGCCCAGAGCGTCTCTGTTTCTATGCCTCCCAGTGTGAGGAGCTGGTGCACAGAGGGGGCTGCCCCTGCCCGGCAGCCCCAAGAGCTAGAGAGCTGCGAGGGTGAAACCGCTGAAACGCCGCTGCTTGTGTACAAACCTCCTGGTACCTTTCGACGACAACATTGACGGTGTCGCTGAACAGGCCAGAAGGCACAAGCTGGGCGTCCATGAGGAAGACCCTGTCCTTCTCTTTGATATCGGACAGGGTCAACCACAAATGCCTCTCTGCCACCACCAGTGCTGCCATGGACCTGCCGATAGTGCGGGTGGTCTCTTTGGTGGCATGGAGAGATAAATCAGCAGTTTGTCTGAGCTCAGAGACATCCTCCGATTTAATCTCCCCACCCTCATCTAGCTCTTTCAGCAGACCAAATTGGTAGGCCTGCAACACCACCATGGTGTGCAGGCAAGCAACAGCCTGGCCTGATGCCATGTACCCCTTGCCCACTAGCGGTCTGCAGAGGCTTGGAGGGCAATGCCAGAACCTTCAAGGATGATGCCGTGCCAGGGGACAGATAGCTAGCCAGCATCTGTTCAACCCGGGGCATCAGCCTGTATCCATGCTCACTCAGTCCCTCCACATTAGCATAATGACTGGAGACGGGACTAAAAATATGGGCTGAGAAAAGCCTCCCCCATGACCTTGACACCTCGGTGTGGAGGTCGGGGAAGAAAGTTAGGTTCCGGCATGGAATAGGCAAGGTAGGTGGTGGACTACTCCACAGAAAGCATTCCCCCAGCCCGCTTTCCTGCAGTTCAGCCCATTTCTCGGCAGGCCAATCAATGTTCAGCTGGGCCACAGTACGAGTAACCACCTCCAACAGCTCCTCAGCTATTCCGTGGCTAAAAAGGACCAACACACATACCTTGCGCTGAATAAAAAAAGCTGTATCCACTGAATGCGCTTTTAAGCTTCCTGGTCGCTACGTCACTCTGCCCGTGATGTCTTGCCCATCCATTGGACTGTTTTCACATGTGATTCAGAAAGTGTTCACGCTGATGGCGTTCCCATAGTGTTTTGACACAGCTCAAGTTCCTGAAGGGGAACTCTCAGATACACAGACAAGTCATCATATGGCTCCATGGGAATCAGGAAAATCCACTGATTGAACTAGATTTAGTTAAGCGCTGGCATGGTTATCATGGTGTGACACGATCCATGTGGTGAAGTATTCTATCACGTAAGGCAGGTGCAGTCAGGTTGAGATGAATGCAGATGCAGAAAAGGCTTAATTGAAGAGAGGCATACAGTCAAATCCAAGAACAACAGACAGAATCAGAATCAACAAACATGTGTGGGTTGGGCGATCAGCAAAAAGAGAACACTAGGCAAAGGAAGAAACAAAAAACGAAAATGAAGAGAAGTCAAGAAATCAGGAAATCAAACATAGAACAAAGGCTTGGCATGGCTCAGACAGCTTATTGTCTGTGGTAGGGTGAAAAGCTCAACAATAAAGAAAAGCCTTGGAGAAGGGCTGGTGCTTCTCCAAATTGAGAATAGCCAGTTGATATGGTTCAGGTGCCTTACAGGGATGCTGCGTATTAGGCATGTCCCACTGGATGAAAACCTCAGGGCAGACCCAGGACCTGCTGGAGAGATTATAACTCCCAGTCGCATTGGAAATGTCCCCAAGGAGGATCTGGAATCTGTGGCCTAGTATATGTTATTGTCATCTGTACACTTTAAAAATTGTCCAAAATAAGTACCCTCAGATTTGAAATAAGCCACTGTCTGAATGGAAAACCCGGCTAATGATGATATTTATGTCTATGGCAGCAATATTGTACTTGTGGAAATATTGGTGCATATCTTTTGTCGTAACAAACAAGCTAACACACCAACGTTGAGATTGTTTACTTGGTATTACCTGTCTAACTTTGTATCCCTGCTGTCTACACTGGGAGTATATTAGCAGGAGGAAGAAAATTAAATTAAGAACATGATTCCAAAATCTGTTTATAGGAGATGTTGCTGGTTGGTTGTTAAAGCACTTAGGCACTGTGTTTTTTATATAATAATAATAATAATAATAATAATAATAATAATAGCACATTTTAATTACTTATAGCCAACTCCAGATAAACTGCCATGCCTATTTCTGAAAGTATTGAATTTTCCATAGGCCTTAGACCTACTCATCCCATGACCTCCAATCAAGCACTAATTTTCACTAGTCATGCTCTAGCATTGTTTCTGTGGCTAATCCAAGCCTCTGTTTTCTGTCTGCTTTGATTAGTGTTTTGACTATAGCCTGCTTCACATTTACAGAGTTAGTCTTATCTAGTTTATTCCTCTTTGCTGCTTGCCTGACCATTTACCTGACAATTTAATTTTAATTTAATTTTCTGTAACAGCAGCTCTCACAGCTTCAAATCATAATTTATATAAATGCACTCATGCGAAGACATTGTGGTTTCTAACAGCTCATTCACAGAGACTTAATGCAGATGCTGGTGAAGTTTTCTGTAAGGAGATATATATTTAATATTTATGTAAGAAACATGGGAGGAACCTTCAGAGCAGAGGAGTTTTGCAGGTTCTCAGTAACTTGACAAGCTGCTGTTTTCCCTTTTATTAAAAAATGGTTGGTGAGGGAACAACTTTTTATAGCTGTTTATAGCTATTTTCCACAACATTAAATGTATCTATAAATGTAGAGAAAGCATGACATGCTAGGTTTAAATAAAACATATATTGAATAAAACACTTTAAGAAATGCTATTATAGGCAAACAATCAACTTTCATCATAGCACCACACCATGTATTTTATTTCTGTTCACATAAATGTACCTGATTGTGGTGGTGTGGTTTCAGGGCCAGTTGTGGAACAGTAATCTATTAGAGAGAACATATTAAGAAACAAACATTATTAGGCTTTTTTTATTTATGTATGAATGGGTGTTGCATTTTATCTTAAGGAGTTGAATCTATGAGCGTGTCCTTTGGATATTTTTCAATCGTTAAATCTTGACATTTTTCTCACCATTATAATCATAGCAGCAGTTTCTGTTGTCCTGACAGTCGCTGGTGCAGGAACACACACTGAGATTTTTACCACAGTTATACCTGCAGGATGGGGAATCTGTTCAAAGAACAAAACATGTTTAAAACCAATAATTTATAAAATTGGTTGCCAAAATATATAATTGTATACAATGCACTACAAATGTAGTCATAAGAAACCAAGAAATTATGTGTCTGACATTTGCTTCTTTAGTGTTGGACTGGACCTTTGAGAATCCTAAAAAGAGTGTGAGCATATGTGGCCATTAGCAGATGGAAACTGAAAGTGAAGAGAGTGAGCTGTAAAGTAACCAGGTTTATTTGAGTGTGAAAAGATCTTTTGGTATTTTCCGAATACTGGGCCACAATTATGTGCTCTCTGTTGATGGGGAGGCTTATTGTCCTGGGCAGTTACAACACAAGTTTCTATGAATAGAATGTGATATGTCGAGCAATACTTGTGTGAGAGGATGTGCATATACTTAGAACTATTCGTAACCATGTGTATTTTTCTCTTCTTGTTCTCATGTATTAATTTCTTTTATTCTGTCAAATTGGGTTTTGTTTTTGTTTTTTTTAAATTGTCTTTAAATTTTAAATTTTCTTTATTTTTTCTTCTACTTTTCTTTTTTCTTTCTCTTCTTTTTCTTACTATCTCATCCTTCCTCTATTCTCTAAAATCACAAGTTTAATAGGATTAAACAGGGTTTAGAGGTGGACAATGTCAGAGGTTTTTACACTTGTCTGTAAATATCAGATGATGTTGTACGGTATAATCAATGCCCCGTCCACGTTCTCATCCTTTGTCATTGACAGCATGAGAGCGTCTTAAGCTGCCTTCCACAGTTTACTTTTGACACTCTGCACCATTTACAGTCAGACATTTGAAGGACTCCTCTGTAGTGAGAGAAGGTAATGACGTTGCCCCTTCAAAGGCTGCCACTGAAATACTACTAGAATGCATTACAGCTACAAAATTGCTCTGAGGACAATGTTGCAGGCATACAAACTTCAGTCCTGCTTTTGGGCCTTAACCTGTTCAGGGCTCAGGGCCTAATCAATTTTCCCATCACATTTTCTGCTTCTTTCCAAGTCCATGCTGCTTCTTTCCAATGAATCCTCTTCAGTTAACAGAGCCATTGCTGGAGAAAACCAGTTACAGTGTTACTGCTCGAGCTGAATGTCTTCCTTCCATATCCACACACAGTTCCCAATCAGAGATGACGTGGACGGGCCGTCGGGATACTGCCATGTTTGGACAACTGGTTCAAGCTAGAGTCCCACTATGCCTACAGCAACATGCACCCAGAGCTCTGCATCCCCCCCAATTACTAACATCTGCATATCATGTTCAATGGCGATCATCAATAATTTACATTCCTCCTCCTAATATCTGTTATGGTAAAGCCTTCCACTTCCCAAGTGCTTATGACTACACTATTCTCTCTTACATCCAATTTTTTCTATTGAAAAAAATGGGGAATATTCATTTTTGCACTGAACTGTCCATATACAATATGAAGGGAATTGTAATGAG
>JAKKZN010000010.1:1141690-1152790 GCA_033441825.1 Pangasius elongatus
AGTTTCTGTTGTCCTGACAGTCGCTGGTGCAGGAACACACACTGAGATTGTTACCACAGTTATACCTGCAGGATGGGAAATCTGTTCAAAGAACAAAATATGTTTAAAACCATAAATGTATAAGCAATAACACTGGTTGCCCAAGTGTATAATTCTATAGAATGCAATCCAAACGTAGTCATAAGAAACCAAGAGATGATGTGTGTCTGACATTCGCTTCTTTCATTTTGTACTGGACCTTTGAGGATCCTAAAAAGAGTGTCAGCATATGTGGCCATTAGCAGAGGGAAACCGAAAGTGAAGAGAGCGAGCTGGAAAGTAAGCAGGTTTATTTGCGTGTAAAAAAGGTTTTTGTTTTTTTTTTGTATTTACTGAATATTGGCCCACAAGTATGTGCTCTCTGTTGATGGTGAGGCTTATTGTCCTGGGCAGTTATGACACCCAAATTCCTATGAATAGAATGTGATATGTCAACTGATTCTTGTGTGTGAAAATGTGCATATATTTAGAGCTATTCATCATCCCATGTGTATTGCAGAAACAACTAGTGGTAGAAAAGTGTAACTGTAAACTAAAGGATTATGAGGAGCTCTCATCCCAATTAGTATGTAATCATATTAATTCATTTCATTCAGTGGATTTCATTTGCTGAGTGCAATTTTATTTGGTCTCTGTCTGCAATATGCTTCAATTTTGGAGAGGCCAATAACAACAGTAAGTCACTCCTACTCTAGGGTGTTTATTCACAGGCACATTTCAATGAATTTGGAGATGGGTTTGGCATTTCCCAAACAACTATGAGCCAAATTATGCCACCTGCATCACATGCATTCATAGCGCTCATGCTGTAGTACATTATATTTCCAAATATGGAAGCAGAAAAAGATTGCAATAAAATGAGCCATAAAAAGAGTGATTATCAAGAAATTGCGAGTAGCCATGGATGACCGAGAAGATACGTGCGCTGATGATAATCTGAGACTCCGCCATCAGAGGAAGTGACAAAGTGGCACTAATAACAGCGAGGGCCAGATTCTCCCGGGCCACCAGTGAGGCAAAGCACGCACACGCCCAGAGAATCTGTGGCCACTTCCAGGACAGCGGTGAAACACGGTGCATGTGGCAGGGCATCCCAACCATCACAAGCTACAGGACAACATCACCTGCCTAGGACAATGATGCCTACCTTCCAGATGTGATGAATAACTTTTATGCTTGGCTTGAGGTGCAGAATGATGGGATGGCAAGGGAGACCACCGCTCCTCCCAGCTATAAGATACTGTGTCTTACCAAGGCTGATGTGAAGAAAACTCTATGCAGAGCCAACTCATGGAAAGCTGCTAGACCAGACAATATTCCTGGCTCAGAGGATGTGCAGACTAGTTGGCAGATGTTCTCACTTACATCTACAATATCTCCCTGAGTAGCACCATCATTCCAATGTGCCTTAAGGCCACCACCATCATCCCTGTGCTGAAGAAGTCTTCAGTGTCCAGCCTCAACCACTACCGTCCCATCACTCACTGATCATCATGAAGTGCTTCGAGAGGCTCATCAAGGCTCATTAAAACCATGCTGCCCCCTCACTGGAGCCCCTGCAGTTCGCATGTGCTCAACAGATTATGCCACTGCCACTACAGTCTGTCTGGCCCTCACCCACCTGGACAAAAAGGACATGTATGTTCGAATGCTTTTCATAGACTTTAGCTAAGCAATCAACACTATAACTCATCAGCACCTGATTGGAAAACTGAGCCTTCTGGGACTGAACACCTCCCTCTGCAACTTTATCCTGGACTTCCTGACTGGGAGACCTCAGTCCAGATCGGAAGCAGCATCTCCACACCAACACACCGTGCATTGGGGTCCCCAAGGGCTGTGTGCTTAGTTCACTGCTGTTCACTCTGCTGACTCACAACTGTACTGCAATGCACAGCTCAAATCACATTATCAAGTTCCCTGATGACATGACAGTGGTGGGTTTCATCAGCAAGAACAATTTGTCAGCATACAGAGAGGAGCTGTAGTGGCTACCAGACTGGTGCAGAGCCAACAACCTGTCTCTAAATATGCGCAAAACAAAAGAGATGGTTGTCAACTTCAGGAGAGCACAGAGCGACCACTTTGAACGACTCCTATGTGCAGATCATCAAGAGAACCTCACCTGGTCCCAGAACAACAACTTTATAGCCGAGAAAGCCCAGCAGCGTCTCTACTTTCTATGAAGACTGACAAATGCCTATCTCATATCCCCCCGTCCTGACCACATCATACAGAGGAACTATCGAGAGCATCCTGAGCAGACGAATCACTGACTAATTTGGAAATTGCACTGTTGTGGATCACAAACACTGCAACTGACAGCGAAGACAGCAGAAAAAATCATAGGAGTTTCTCTTAGCTCCATCACAGAAATTTACACCACACACTGCATCCGCAAAGCCACCAGCATTGTGGATAGCCACATGCACCCCTCACATAAACTCTTGACCCTCCTTCTGACTGACAAAAAGTACCGAAGCATTCATAGCCTCACAGCCAGACTGTGTAACAGTTTCTAACACGCATGCACAAACACACACATGCACACTTTATTCACACTAGAACTGTGTACTGGTAGGTGCTGCACTGTCCTTTACTGTGACTATTGTCCACTTCACTTGACTTGAATATAGATCAATACATAGCAATGAAGGACTGAAATGAAAGAAGAGTGAATCACAGGTATGTAAGATCACCTGTAAAGTTCCAGTGTGCGATGAATCCTTTTTGGTTAAAAGAGACATCGCTGGAGAAAACCACAGTGAGAGTGTTCCTGCTCGAGCTGAATGTCTTCCTTCCATATCCACACACAGTTCCCAATAACAGAGATGACGTGGACGGGCCATCGTACACACGTACAGCATCACACCCACAGTCTGAGCATGACTCGATACTGAAAAGAACACACATTTACATTTACATTTACATTTACATTTAAATGTAGTCCATTTAGAAGATGCTCTTCTCCAAATGGCTTACAGAAGTGCTTTCTTATCTGCTTGGAAAATGTTTATTATGTTCGTGCCCGAAAGAGTAAATATACCAAAATGCTAAGACTCTGCCAGAAACAGGATACTTTAATTAAATATGTGCAGGGGTTGTATATGTAGTTGCCTATTGAAGAAGTGGGTCTGGGTGATTGCACTATTGTGATGCCATTTGGCCTAAATCATTTATGTTTTTTTTTCTTCTGAACAAAGAATCTAATATAATTTTAACGTGATAAATATGCATTTAAACACTGAGTGTGTGTTAACAAATCTCAAGCAGAAACGAATACATTTTTACGAGGTTTCTTTTCTGACAGTTGCTGCATTTTGCTCTTAAAGGAGTATAAGGCTTGCAAATTTTAACACAGAAATTACAAATATAAAATGTGAGGCAAAACTGCATCCATGCTAATGACATGAAGATATTAAGGACATTCCAATGAGTTACTGAATGGAGGAGTTTGTTTACATTAGTTTAATTTTAATACTTAATGTGTTGATACTGTTTGTTTAATAATGTTTAATACTTAACAGTGTTGTTTTTCAACGTGACTCCATCTGACAAACTCACATTATAATAAATAGTCTAGCAAGAATGAAGCATTAATATACTTTTAAGATTTGCTTAAGCACATGTAATTTAACAGGAAGTAAAAATGAAGGAAAGTAATTTCTTACTCAACAGACACGAAGGTTAACGAAACCACCTTCTGCTCAGGGCTCAGGAGCCTCCATGTGCAATTTGTAGCCTCAGGATAATTATTGGGAAAATTGGGGCTGAAAAATTCCCCTTGTGACTGAGTCAGATCTCCACCACATGGAGCTCCACCTGAAATATATCACACTTCTATCACAATATCAACATTTAAATGCTGTATCACTCTGCAGTGACAGCACAGAGGTTCAATTATTTATTTATTATTCAAACTTATCTACACCAAGCATGTGCCAATAGACAAGTTTATATTGTCATAATTTCGCAGCACTGTGGGTTTATAGACAAGCAGGAAAACTCCACCTAATGTCCTTCACTTTAGAACTTTCATTATTTTTTTCTCTTCTTGTTCTCATCTATTAATTTCTGTTACACTGTCAAATTGGGTTTTGTTTTTGATGTGATCAAAAGTGCATACATCTGCAAAATAGTTTATTTTCAATTTTCTTTATTTTTTTCTTATGCTATTCTTTTTTCTTTCTCTTATTTTTCTTACTATCTCGTCCTTCCTCTATTCTCTAAAATCACAAATTTAATAGGATTAAAAAGCGTTTAGAGGTGGACAATGGCAGAGGTTTTTACGCTTCTCTGTAAATATCAGATGATGTACGGTATAATCAATGCCCCGTCCACGTTCTCATCCTTCGTCATTGACAGCATGAGAGCGTCTTAAGCTGCCTTCCACAGTTTACTTTTGACACTCTGCACCATTTACAGTCAGACATTTGAAGGACTCCTCTGTAGTGAGAGAAGGTAATGACTTTATATGGACAAGTACTCATGTCTGCACTACTCTCTCTTACATCCAATTTTTTCTATTGAAAATAATGGGGAATATTCATTTTTGCACTGAACTGTCCATATACAATATGAAGGGAATTGTAATGAGATTAAATAACACTTACCTATGAAAGCCCATTCTGCTCGAAAGCCTTTTTGAGTCCAGTCCTCATCACTGGAGAAAATGACGGTCATGTATCTGCTGCTGGAGTTGAATGAATTTGTCTGATCTGCTTTCACAACACCCAAATCTGGATACTCATCAGTCAGACCATCGTACACATGGACTGAGTCCCAGTTTTTCTCCAAACTGAAGAAAGAGTGGTAAAAAAAAATGCAATATAATGTTCATTATAGTAAACTGGCTAAAATCAAACTAGCATTTTAGTAAATGTTTTAGTAAATAATAAAATTTTAGTAAATTAATCAGCAAATAAAAAGGAAGTAAAATAACTTCTTACTCAACAAACGTGAAGGTTAATGAAACCTCATTCTGCTCAGGAGCCTGCAGCCTCCATGTGCACGTAGCATTATTAGGATAATTATGGGGGAAATTGGGGCTGAAAAATTCCCCTTGTGATTGAGTCAAATTTCCACCACATGGAGCTCCATCTGAAAAATATCAAACTTCTCTGTATATCAGTTTATATTCACTGTAAATGCAGTATAACTGCCCTGAAACACAGAGGTTTAATTATTTGGATAGGGACCTTTTCTGCACTATGACAGCAGGGATGTGCTGATGCACTTTATGTCTTTTTTTTTACAGTATCATGTTTTAAACATCAATTGTTAATGATCAATGAATGAACTCCTCAGGCTGAGCAAGGGCTCATTCATTGATCTTCAATAACTGCTTGATCCTGATCAGAGTTGTGGTGGATCAGAAGCCAAACCCACATGAACTCAGGGAGTGAGCATAGGGAGTGTGTTCATGTACAATACTGCACAGTACCCCAAGCTCAGGACCAAACCCAAGACCCTGGAGTTGTGAGGCAGCAATGCTAACTGCTGGGCCACCATGCCACCAGGAATGGTTCTGTCCACCATTTTTAACTTTGAAACTTTTTGCTTGTAATTTTTGAAAAATTTTTCTTGTAATTTTTGCTACTCAGCATCTTCCACTTTCTAGACTTTTGGTCCCCATTATATTTTCTCCACTCTTTGTATTTTTTCCCCTTATGTTTTTTTTTTTTTACACCAATTCTTAACTTGCTGTCAAATTAGGCTTTGATTTGTTTGCATGCACATGCACACATGCATATATTTTTCTGTTTTCTCTCTGTCATGTCAACACTGGAATCGCTAACAAACTCCATCAACTTATTTGTTAATAGCCTGACCTTCTGCCAATTTTTTTTGATGTCGCTACTGCTTAATATTTTGAAATTTTTTGTCTGTCTGCTATAACTAAAGCATAATTTGACACTCTCCTTTTGAAGTTTTCTTTCTTTGGCTTTTCCTTTCTTTCTTCTCTTCCATTATTTTTTACTTATTTCTCTTAATTTTTGCCCTCTCTAAGGATTGGCTTTAACAGATCTTAAAATTGCAAAAAAAAAAAAAAAAAAAGTGGAGTAAGGTGTATAGAAAAGCAATAATAATTTTTCAAAATCTTAATAAAAATAACATGACTTTCCTTAATAACAATCATTACACAATCATTAAATAAATATTCAATAAGAAAACTGCACCTGATCTTGATCTTGATTCTTCTGTCTGTCCAAAATCTGTTTAAAAAAAGGTTTTCTTTTTATTATTACAGCCACATTATACAGGATACATTTCTAGATTTAACAGGATTAAACAGGGTCTATAATCCATCATTCAACAGATTAATTCACATCACAGAGCTATTTATGATTTAGTTTTTAAAAATGGAATCAGAATGCATGTGCCGATTATAGGTAAATCACACTCCTCAGCCTCCAAGGGAAAGTCTATATGGTTTTGGAGAGGATATTCAGTCCCATACCATACTTCATTGGAGTATGGTAATCCAGGTAATGTGTGTTGTATTGTAATTTGCTCCAACCTTTGTTTTAAGAGGTACTGCATAGTGCAGGGTATCCGGGTTGTTACTTTATGTGATCTGGTCTCTGTGTGTACAGTGAGAGTTATGTTATTCTACATTTATCTCTGTGGCAGCAATATTTTACTTGTGGAGCATTAGTAAATATTGGCACATGCCTATTGTCATGACAAACAAGCTAACCCACTAACTACAATTATTGTAAAATGTTGCCACTGCTAGTTAAGTATGAGTTTTATAACTTTTTCTCATTGCTGTCTACACTGGGAGTCCATTAGCAGGAAAAACAAAATTAACCTGAGAGCTAAGAACCTGATTCTAAAGTCTGTTTAAAGAAGCTGTTGGGATGATTGTTGGTTTGCCCCTAATAAACACACTGAATTTAGGCACTTATTTATTGTGTTTTATATACTACTACTACTAATAATAATAATAATAATAAGAAGAAGAAGAAGAAGAAGAAGAAGAAAAATAAAAAGAAGAAGAAGAAGAATAGCACACTTTAAATACTTATAATCAACTCCAGAAAAACTGCCATGCCCATGTCTGCAACTACTGAAGTTTCCATAGACCTCGGACCTCCTCATCACATGACCTCCAGTCAAGCACTTATTTTCACTAAAAGTCATGCTCTAGCATTGTGTCTGTGATTGTGTCTAGGGGTCATGGCATGACTGACTTGAGCTTTGAGACATGAAATGTGGCACAAGGTGGCAGTGGCATTGTAGGTCAAGGTTGTATGTGACTTTGATGATTCTTTGTAGAATTTTGAAGGGGCCTATTTCACTTTATATCCTGGTTCAAACTGTGGCACGGCATTATGACGTCTGTCTGTAAACTTCTTCTTTCTCCAGGTTACTTGTTCCAGGTGTTGGTACGCAACCTACCACACTTGTTTGCTCCTCCTGAACCAGTCATTGATGGCAAAGGAATCAGAGGGGTTGGTGTTCCAAAGGAACAGGAGAGATTGATGACCTAATACACACTGGAAAGGGGTTAGTTGTGTGGCTGAATGATGTAGGGAGTTCTGGGCACATTCTTCCCACACCAGGAACCTGACCCAGTCCTCCTGGTTGTCAGCACATTATGCTCACAAGAAGCAGCCCACTTTTTGATTGGCCATCTATACCTGATGTGGTATCCATATGTGAGGTTAATGGATACCCCCAGTTTCTCCATAAGACTGCTCCATACCTGATATGTGAATTCAGCTCCCTGGTCACTGTATGTCTTCAGGAATCCTGTGGTGTCTGAATACTTGGGTGAATGTATGTTCTGAAGTTCTGAAGGCTGCATTTCAAAGCGAGACCAGGGTTCAGAATCAGGTGGTGTGGAGGGGAATCAGGAGGCGGCACATGGAGAACATGTTGATGACCACCGTGATGACTGCATTACCTTGGGAATATGGTAAATTTGTGACAAAGTCTATGGCAATGTGAGACCAGCAGCAAAAGGAGTTTACCAGTGGGTAGCATTCTGGATACATTTTTTTATAGAGCACAAATAGTAAATGAAGAGATGGATATTGGAGAGCATTTGGGGCCACCAATACTTCCCTTGGAGGACTTGATGTGTTTTGTGGGTGCCCAGGTGTCCAGTAGCAGGCAAGGTGTTCTCCTTGGGAAGGGTTGGGTAAAGGCATAAGAAGGAGTCAGCTTTCATGTTCTTGGATACTGGGAAGTAGAAGAGGGTGAACACAAACCTCGAAAAGAACAGGGCCCACCTTGCCTGTCATGAGTTGAGTCTTCTTGGCTTTCTTCATGTATTCCAAACTCTTGTGTTCAGTGTATATCACAAATGAGTGTTGGGCCCCCTCTAGCCAGTGATGCCACTCCTCCATGGCTAGTTTTACTGCCAGAAGTTCTCGGTTGCCAATGTCATAGTTACGTTCAACCGGGGACAATTTCTTGGAGAAGAACACCAATGGATGAAGCTTAGGTTTCTCTCCAAACCTTTGTGACACCACTGCTCTCATGCCAGTCTCAGACATCATTCTGCATCCACATGGACAGTTCATAGCAGGACCATCTACACCACCTCAGGGGCTGACCAAGGCACAGTACCTGGGGCAATGCATTGGCTGATGTCTATTGAAGCCACAAGAGAAGAAGATGAAGGCAATGAAGGGCTTGCATGTGCCACCATCAAATGACAGGTACGTGCCTTCTTGGGGTTGGCAGGGTATTACCAAAGATTCATCCCTGACTTCTCTAGTCTTCTTCTCCTCTCTAGCCTTCCCCCTCTCAGATTTGACAAAGAAAGGCCAACCAGAGAAAGTGTGCTGGTCTGAAAAAGCAGAACAGGCATTTCAAGCCCTGAAACAAGCACTCATCAGCATACAGATGCTCAGAAACCCCTACTTCAACCAGCCCTTCACTGTCCACACTGACACGTATGAGACTGAATTGGGTGCCATGCTTTCCCAGAACCTCGATGGAGAGGAGCCCCAAGTATTGTACTTGAGCAGAAGGCCAATCTCCACCAAACGGCAGCATGCCACCATAGAATGAGAAGCCCTGGTCAACACTTCACCCAGCTGAGAGTTTCTACAGGTAGTTACAAGACACAGAGCATATACTTAGCAATGTGATGTTGGAATGAATGTCCTTATATACTGTGGCTGTGATTAGGCGAACGTGTTTCGGCGGTCATGTTTACAGGCCGCTCTGAGTTCTGGGAGTTGTAGTCAGTGGCCATGTTTGTAGGTCTCTCTTTGTGAAGCAACATTAATTCCAGCTTTGATGTGACACAGCTATATCAATTCAATGTTAAATATTAATATTCCAACTGATCTTCTGATACTTCTCTTGTGGCAGAATCTATTACAAATATATAACTTGATTGATTTTTTTTAATAATTACCCAGATAAGCCACATACATAAACATGCATTAACAAATGTTTAGAAATGTTTAATTTTACTGAGTAAAATTAAACCCAAAATGACCAACAGCTTAATGAAGATGTTTGCAGATATAAATTAGGAACATTCAGAACTGATGCCGAAAAACAAGTTTCCAGTATTTAGACCTGGTGTCCAAAGTCCAGTACTTCAGTAATAATAATAATAATAATAATAATAATAATAATAATAATAATTTTATATAGCACCTTTCATACATTTTGAATGCAGCTCAAAGTGCTTTATATTATAAAATAAGAAAAAATAAATAAAATGGTAAAATAGACAAATTATAGAAGAAAATGTTGTCAGAAAAGACCACAATATAAAATATAAAAATATACTGTATAAGAGAAAAATTACATAAAAATCTGATAATTAAAACAATGCAAGTAGTGTAAAAGTAGCATTTGTTAACTTTACGTATAGTTTCCGAACGCTGAATTGATTAATGCAGTAATTAATGTTTTTCTGTGTAAATTTGCATTTTCCAAGCATAATCTATTACATTCAGTCATATTTAGTAGCTGGGTTCTCTGAAACCCCAAACAGAAGTTATTTATACATTTTTTAAGCATTTTTTATCTGCTAAAGAGGCTCTGGGGACTCAGGGACCCCAAACAGAATATAAGTGTTAAGGGATATTTATTATACAAAATAAGGCTTAGGAAATTAATTAATGTTATTCACATAATGCCAGTGATAAAACAGTTTCCATTTGTCAATATATGAAAATATCATCACATCCCAAAATGAGTTTATTAAACATAAATTAAATCAGCTGTAACCTTGCCACATATTTTAATAATGACAGGTAGACAGTTAGAGACAGACAACAGGCAGGCACTAATTAAATATAATTTGCAATAATTTCAATACTTAAATAATAATAATATTATTATTTCACAACTACTTTCAGAAAGTACTTACGTGTAGACCGACAGATGCAGCTAAAAAGAGCTAAAAATTGTGCTCCAAACTTCATCTTGTCCCATCTACTGAACTTTTGTTTCTGCGATGCTTATGTACAGAAGAAGAAGAAAGAAAAAAACAAAAGAGAGAAGTCTCATAACTTCCTAATATTGATCTCCAGGGATCCAACCCTAAATTAAACTACCCTAACCTTTCTCTGAATCATGCATCGTGTGTGTGTGTGTGTGTGTGTGTGTGCGTGTGTGCGTGTGTGTGTGCTTAATCTTCTATAAACTCTTTGACAGAATCCAACACCAATAAAATGCAATCTTTGTGTTTTGTGTACTTGATTTTACTTTCCGTTTAAGTAAAATTTTACTTTTACTTAAAGCAGCTTGTGATTTTGACTAGTTTTAGTTTAATCACAAGACTGAGAATCGACTTATTGATCTTACTGAGGACAAATTAAATTAAATATACAAATAAATAAATAAATGGTTTAAGCCTTTTGTTTAATAAATATGCACTGTAGATATGAAGAGACGTGTACTACACAAACACACAGCCAAAGATTTTGCTTAACATATAAATGAAAGTATGCATTTTCTATCCTTTTTATGTTACTATTATGTGTCTTGATTTTTTAATCTGTGTAGTGACTTCTAATAGCTCACACAAAGATTTCAAGATTTTATTTATTTGTCACATACAGAGTTATATACAGTATATAA
>JAKKZN010000010.1:1350943-1371391 GCA_033441825.1 Pangasius elongatus
GGGAACTGACATCGTAGGAAGTGGACTGGCTCTTCACAATCATGCCGAGATTCTGAAGGGGTTGCTGAGACTTGAACCTGAGAAGGTCATTGAAAGGGTGGTGCTGGAACAATTAATTGCTCTCACTTGCTGCAAGGGAATTTGCTTCAGGCTTAGGAGAGGTGCCAATGGCTCTGTAATATGTGCTTCCAACTTATTATAGTCCTTGTATTGCGCCGCACGTCTAGATCAAGGTCACACAGCAGGTTGGGGAAGTCAGCTTTGAGGTATTGTGGTATAATGAGCATCTCATTGAGACTTGTGGTTTTGTGTGCAGCCTGAAAACAAAGTAAAGTAGTTCAGAAGATATTAGATAAAATGCTAGAGATGTACTTGTGCCCAAGCTAGATGGAGCAGTCTGTTTCTGCGTAGACTAATTCAAGGTGAATGCTATTTGTAATTTTGATGCCTATCCAGTCAACAAATGCCTGGAATGGCTGGACATGGCTCATTTTTTTTTGCAACCCTGGATTTAACCAAGTACTTTTGGCAGATTCTTTTGACACCAAAGTCCAGGGAAAAAAACATTCACCACCCTGTTTGGTTTATGCCAATTTTTTACAAAGAATTTGTAAAAGGATTAGATTAGATGAGTTTGTGAGGATATCAAAGCGATGCATCCTTTGACTCTGAGAATGCATGGCTGTTCCATAGTGCATAGTGCCATTAGGAGTATATTTATAAAAAAGTGAATACACCAGTTTAAACAAATATGTTTTTAATCTGGATTTAATAAATATCTGTAGGTTTTGTGTAATTTGAGATTCTTTTTATGTGTTGGTCAAGTTTATTGCAAAGATTCAGTAAAAAGAGATAACTGTTTTTATAAATGTATTTCAAAATTATGCACTAATTATTAAACCACAGGTAGTTCAATAAGAGTAGTTTCAGTGCCCGATTATCAGAATGGACTTATTTACATTTACATATGTTTATTTGATCAAGGAGATACCTGCTATCAGTTCAGACTTCTGCTATTTATGATGATGTTTTGATTTTGGTTCCCTGATGAGTTTATGACCGTTTTCTTGGCCCCCAGGGAGTTTACAATCTAAGGTTTATCCTTTGGGTCAACAAATTTCTTCTGTCCTTATGAGTTTGCGTGAATATTGGAGGCATATTTTACATCTGGCACCGACTGTCCTTATCTTTGGGCTCAGGAGACCTCCCGTCCTCGTGTCTCCTTCAATAGATAATTAATTCTCAGCATGTACCGTATGTAGGATATTTTCTTGTTTTGCTCAGGAATGTGTGGGATTAGCTTGTGGCCACCTTTGTCCCCTCTCTCTTCTCTTCTGTCTTTAGATTGTTTTATTGCATAGGATATCCTGCTTCAGGAGATCAGCAAGATACACCAGATTTAAAACCATACAGAGCTGTAAACATTGTAAGCAGGACTTTATCTTTATTTGGCCATATTTAAAGAGGCCGCAGGACAATCAGATATGATTCTCTTATTCATAAGAACTTGTAGGGATATCTTAATATTCCCAAAGTCTCCCGCTCTTGTGGTGTTGCAAGATAGCCAGTGAAACAGTCCCTAACAAATAGATTTTGTATTTTCAGTTAGGCAGAGGTATTTGCAGTTGTTAATCTGATTGAAGATTGTGTATCAAGTAGTCTTGAGGATCTGCTTCTGGCATCAATGGTATCACCCCATGCCAAAGGCTCTGTGGCAGAGATTTCTAGAGTACCTCTCTTCAGCCACAGAGGGCATGACAGCAAATGAATTTTCCTAGGAGAATAAATTGTTTCTGGTAGGTTATTATAGGCTGCCCCAATTATGAACTTTTCACTTTGAGACTTCTACTTCTACTTCTACTTGACTGCTGTATGCTCTTTCTCCTGAACCAGTTTTCTGCTGCCATTCCTGAGGCCCTTCTTGTAGCTTGGTGTTATGATGGACATGGTATGTCCAGCTTTGCTGCAGTCACTAAATTTCAAAATTCTTTACTTTCACCTTCCATTTTCACCCAGTCTTCACCTCTATGCCAGTCTGGGCAAATGTCAGGTTTCAGAAGTGATGGTATTGCAGCACTTCCTTCATACAGGTCACCAGTAATTTGTTCAGGCTGTTGCCTTGGAGCTTAAGATAGTTTCTAGTGTACAGTATATAGTAGTGTACCAAGGCTTCAAGATAATCCAAGCCATTTGCGAACAAGCTACTGCTACTTCTCAACGACTTTCACTGATGAGGTCAGGACCCTATAGACTAGGTGGGTTCAGGATTCAGTATTGGATTCTACATGGATTTGGATTTTGATTACTTGAAACTCATCCAGGGCCAGGTCATCATCTCATTAAAACACTTCTGTAATGGCCTGCTACCTGTAGTTTTTTCAATTAAAGCCATTATAAGAGGTTGGTATACAACAACATTGGTTAATGGCCTTCTGCAATCCATCTCACTTAACGTTAAACCTGAGACAATGTTGTAGTCCATCATGAAGCCTGTGAACTTTCTTCAGTATGTGATGCCAGTCTTGGGCCATCTCCACAAGCTTGTTGTCTCATGGAACTATAACCACTGTACACTGTACAGCTGGACCCCTCTTATTTTCTGGGTCTCCTTGATCTGCTTAAAGAATCTGCTGATCTGCTAAACGTCAATGACATTACTGGTATCACTTCTTTACAAATTTCAAAAATCACAATAGCAGTATATACAGTAAGTGCTAAAGTTTGCTGTTGTATGTGTTGCAATGAATAGGTGTGTGTTTTAGATCAGTAGACATTCTCTCGTTGTACTTTTTGTGTTTGTTCTTAAAATAAATATTGATTTATTTAACATGTTGCCTTCAGCAGCTCCATTTCCATCTTAATAAGACTGTGTTTTTTTCCAGCAAAGTCGGAGTGCATTTTTATAATAGAAGATCACTAATCATAGCACTAACATAGCTAAAAGCAGGGTAAATTCAGCTGCCAGACTGGCTAACTGGGTGACAGTGTGTGGTTTTGTGGTGTATTTCAGGAGGAGCCCTTTGTGATGGCAGCGGAGAGCACACTTGGACAACCGAAGCATTATAAAGGTTTCTCCATTGATGTGTTAGATGCTCTGGCCAAAACACTTGGCTTCAAATATGAGATTTACCAGGTTGCAGATGGAAAATACGGCTCTCCGCAACCCAATGGCTCCTGGGACGGCTTGATCGGGGAACTCACCAGCAAGGCAATTATACATGACCAATCAACAATCACCAACAATCAGTCTGAGCCTAGATTAGCTTGAATTTTTTTTTTTACTTAAGGAAGAACAATACTCATGTCTTTTTAAAATTGTATATTTTTATTTTCAGTGTCTCGGTTTCCAGTCCTGTGTTCCATATAGCACCCTGCACTGAAGAATCATATGCACTATTTAGTGTAACTATATCAGAGCAATGTTCATTCTGATCTTATGTTCACACGAGAAAGTGACAAGTCGCTTGTGTCACTTGTAGTTTTCCTCTTGTGGGCCATTATTTTTGGTGCTTGTGGGTGTGGCCTGTTCAGCAGCATGGTGTATACATGCATAGAAATAAATGGTCGCCATGTTGCATTGTTGCTTGCTAGTGTGAACATAGGGTGATCTAGAGGGTTCTAGAGTGTGGAGTTGAAGTTACAATTCAACACATTTTGAATTGTAATGCATGAAGGGTTCTACAACTCACTGATTGCGTATTGTTTGTTAGCATGTAATGTTGTGTGTCATGCAGAGGGCAGACATGGCGATCGCAGCAATCACCATTACTCCAGAGCGCGAGAGTGTGGTCGACTTCACTAAGCGCTACCTGGATTACTCTGTAGGGATCCTAATGAGTAAGTCTGCGGAGAAGCTGTCGATCTTTTCACTCCTTGCGCCCTTTGACCTCTCAGTGTGGGTGTGTCTCTGCACTGCCGTGCCTGTGGTGGGAGTGATAATCTTCATCCTGCGCCGTGTTCAGACTATCTGTTCACGGCAGAGCGCCGCCACGCCCAACACTGCCAACACCAGCTTATTGAACACAGTGTGGATCGTTTATGGAGCCTTCACTCAGCAAGGTAACACACACACAGGTTACGGCTAGCTAAATTTGTTTTAATATTCGATGCGCCATGTGATGATGGGAATTATAGGAAGTATAGGAATATTAGAGTGTGTGTGTATATGTGTCTGTGCTTCAGGTGTGGAGTCGATGGTTGCCTCAGTATCACTGAGAATTGCATTGGGAAGCTGGTGGCTCTTCACGCTCATCGTATGTTCATCATACACAGCTAATCTTACAGTGTACCTCACTACACACAGACTGGATAACACAGTCAGGTATGACACATGCACGCTGTTCTTACTTGTTCAATCAATCAACGATCTTGGTTCTTCTGTACAATCCTTCACTAAAGGTGTTTCTGTAACTCGTTTTTCCTTAACTTTTCCCAACTGTGGTTATTACTAGACATTGAAAGGTGAAATATATTAGTACAAAGTGGACCAATGCCAAATTTACACCAATCATTAATTGGTTACAGACAGCAGAACTGCTCAAAACAGATGGGAATCAGGGAGAAGTTCCTAGAGGAGATAATCAGGAAGGAGATCAGAGAGAAGGTCAAGTGGTGATCCAGTGGAGATTATGGACAGGAACAGAGAGAATATTGGGATAAGATAATGGAGAATATAAAAAAGGGGATAGCAGAGATTATCACTGATAATTGAGCAGATCAGCAGGTGATCCAGTAGAGATTATGGGAGAGACCAAAGAGGAGGTCAGGAGAAGATATTGAGGAAGATTAGGAAGTAAGTCAAGGAAGAGGTCAGAAGAAGATAATGGAGAAGATTAAGGAGTGAGCCAGTAGAGATGATGGGAGAGATCAGAGAGAATCAATATTAGATCAATGATGAGATCAAGGGAAGACAATGGAAAACACTAGGAAGGACATCATGAAGGAGAAAGGTGGAAAGGGGTATTTTAGTAAATGTAGTTTTATAATTACATGCTATAGGAGCTGGAGGTGATGCGGATGTGGTGGATCATCAACATAATAGTGAAAACTAACACTGTGATGCTGTATAATGTGACCCAAGGAGAGGGGCAACTAATCCCCAGAGAGCACACTGAGATACTGCAGCAGCAGCAGATTTGTGTTTACAAATTGCAACAAAATGTGTGACATCAAGCCAAGTGCTGAGTCTATAACTCAAATGGCTTAAAATATGTCACAACTTATCATTTCAAAGGCATACCAGTGAGACCAGCCAGGAACATGTATATGATTTAGAGATCAGAGATGACTCACTAAGTGAAAAATCTGGTTCAGACTTCTCATGGAGGAGATCAAGAGTGGGATTAGCTGGAGATCATGGAAGAGATCAGGGAGAAGATCATGGAAGAGAACAGGTTGAACAGATGGAGGAGATCAGGTAGAGATTGTAGAAGACATCAGGTGGAACTTGTGGAGTAAATCAGCAAGGAGAACAGATGGTGAATGTGGAGGAGATCAGGTGTGGATCACAGAAGAGATCAGTAGGAGATCATTGAAGACATCCAGTGGAGATCATGGAGGAGATCAAGGAGATCAGGTGGAGCTTGTGGAGTAGATCAGCAACAGCAACAGGCAGGGATTTTGAAATAGATGAGGAAGGAGAACAGGAGGAGTTCACAGAGGATATCAGGCGGAAGAAGTTAGTACGAGAGTGGTAAAGATGGTAAGATGGATTGAAGCCTGATGGAGGAGGCTGAGGGGCACAGCAATGGACATGCAGTGAAGTGATTGAAAATGCTGATTGGTCATCTGTGCTGAGGATACTTATGAAGATGGGGCTGAAATGGTCACCTCTGTTATGTTCCTGAGGTTCTGCAGATTGACTGATGTAACTGAAAGACGTATTTCAGATGTTTTGAGTAGCCGCAGTAGTTTTTTTAAGTCTTGATAGCTCTGGTTCGATAGTTGTCTAACAGAATCTGTGAAAATACACATGCATATATAAATTCCAGTGACTTTCTTTTTCCTACTTGAAGAATTCAATGTATAGGCTCCAAATTTCCGATTGTCCATGATGTTCATTACATGGTCTTGACTGGTTGGTTATTGTTATTCTGATCAGTGCCGAGTTCAGACGAATCTCTCACACACTCGATTAACAAATCCAATTATCTGAGCCATTCTCATTAACGCAGAGTTAAATTAACACCATTGATGCACATCAGACTTCAACGACTTCAAGAAAACACTTACGCTGTTAATTGTTTTTCTGACATGTATGTCATAGCGTTCACTTTACTTCATCTATAATTCTCCAGAGACTCACGCCTGCCTATCTAATGAAGCAATGAGAAATCCAGCCACGTCTGTAACACTCCTCTTCTCCCTCTGTGTGTGTGTGTGTGTGTGTGTGTGTGTGTGTGTGTGTCTGTGTGTGTGTGTGTGTAGGTCTCTGCAGGATCTGGCGCAGCAGTCAGGCGTTAATTACGGCACAGTGAGAGACTCGGCTGTGTTTGAATATTTCAAGATGAAGGGAACGAACCCACTGGAGCAGGACAGCACATTCTCTGAGCTATGGAGGACCATCAACAAACATCAAGGACAGGAAAACTGTGTACACACTCTGGCTGAAGGAATAAGAAAGGTATCACACAGAGAGTTTAGTTACACTCTGTGATAAGTGTGAGCATCACAATGCCTTTAGTTTACACAAAACACACACACTCTGTTCCAGTGTAAGAGTATGGAGAAGGCAGGATTTGGCAAACATTCTGCAGGAGTGGATGGTATTGGTCAAACTTCCTGTGAGAGTGGGTGGTAATAGTCAAACTTTCCTTGGAAGCAAGTGGCATTGGTCAAACTTTCTGCAGAAGCAGGTGGCATTGGTCAAACCTTTTATGGGAGCAAGTGGTATTGGTCAAGAATGTCTGCAGGAGTGGCCAGGATTTGCCGTACTTTCTGCAGGAGTGGATGGTATTGGTCAAGAGTGTCTGTGGGAGAGGGTAGGATTGGTCAAGAAGGCAACCACAATTTTCTACAGGAGTGGGTGCTATTGGTCAAACTTTCAGCAGGAACAGAGTATATTAGTCAAACTTTCTGCAGGAGCAGATGGCATTGATCAATCCTTCTGTGGGAGCAGGTGGTATTTGTCAGTCTTTCTGTGGGAGCAGGTGGTAATGGTTAGTACTTCTGTGAGAGGGAGCAGAAAGTTTTCTTCAATCATTCTATAGGAGCAGGTGGTATTGGTCAAACTTTCTACTGAACTTGGTGGTATTGGTCAATAGTGTGCAAAGGAGCAGGCATGATTTGGCAAGAGTGTCTGTGGGAGAGGATAGATTTGGACAAGAGTGTGTGCAGGAGTGGGAATGAGTTTTAATTAAAAAAAAAAAGAAAAAAAAAACAGTCCCGCATACACCCCTACCGCACTGCCCTTCCTGTACATAAACAGCCACACTGCACTCATAAAGGATGTGAGATCGTCCTAAGTAGGTGTGAAAATTGTTCAATTTTCTGCGCTGAACCTTCTGATGATAGTGAGCCAATGCTGGTCCACACTCAGCACTTACTCTCAGAGGTTAGAAGCTGGTTTGAACTTCGCCTTTACCCATGCAGGAAAGGAAAAGAGGCTATGGATGTGGGAGTGGAATTAGCTAGCTAGCATTGGCTCATTGTCATCACTGTTCATTTCTATTTCATGCTTTGTCTTTGATGAAGATTTAATGGGAAACATTTCTCTTGCATCCCTGACACTGGAGACTCCTTTTATAACATCTCCTTACAAAAAGTACAGATTTATAGCATGTCCGCTAGCAAATAGACCTCTTCTATTCAGCATGAGAATGGGGGCAGTCGTGGCCTAATGGTCCGAGAGTCGGACTTGTAACCCGAAGGTGAACCTGAAGGTCGTGGGTTCGAGTNGTGGGGGAGTGAATGACCAGCGCTCTCTGCCACCCTCAATACCACGACTGAGGTGAGACCCTTGAGCAAGGCACCTAACCCCTGGGTGCCGCAGCAAAAAAGGCTGCCCACTCTTCCAGGTGTGTGTTCACTACTGTGTGTGTGTGCGCACTTGGATGGGTTAAATGCAGAGCACAAATTCACTTTCATGCACATTACACACTCTATGTAAAATGTAATGATTTTATTGTGTGGTGGAGATTAATGATGAGGTCAGGTAGGGTGTACTGTGTGGGCGGAGTCAGGAAGATGTCAGGCTGTAATACAAGCTGTGATGGCAAGAGGGCCAAGTAAATGAGCAAGAATGAGTTTGACCCTGCAGTTTGTGTGTGTGTATGTGTGTGTGTGTGTGATAGTGCAGGATGAATGGGGAACAGGGTGGTGCCGCAGTCTGTGGATGTGATGCTCATAAAGTCGGGGCCTGAGAGTACTGTTAATGTGGCTGTGTGCCTTCAGGCCAGAAGGCAGGATTTCTCCTGGTGAGTCTGCAGGGAACAGTAAAGCAGAGCATTAGCATGCAGTAGATGGTATTTTGCCCATTTGATTTGGTTCCTTTTTTGTCTTAAACAAGCTGCCAGCCAGGTGAGGAACTTGATAATCACCTTCCAGATGTTTTGACTGGGACCACTGTGTGGTGATGGTGTTTTCCCCAAATCAGGGTCCATTTATTTTAGAAAGTTATTTCTTTTTTTAATGTATAATTTGTGCCATTGTGGAGTCTGTTTGGCCAGAAGGTGTTGCTTCATTTTCTATAACGCATTCACAGGAAGACACTCTACATAAACAGATTAAAAAAAAGTGTGTAATTGTTAATATGGTGGATCTTTCTGAAATTGTGCAAACAATCCACGACATCAAATGTAAATATAAATGGATACAAAGTCAATTAATATTTTAAAATCAAAATTGTAAATTCTATACAGATTGCTGTGAGAGAAGAGGACGAATGTGAAGCAGAGCGAACTCTTTTCAGCGTAGCAGACAGAAAACACATCAGCCAGTCTGTTTTTTTTTTGCTCTCTCTTGTTCTCTTTTTATTCTGCATACAGACAGCAATATTTCAGCAGCCACTGAAGTCTTCTCTCGGCATGTTTGTATTAGAGCTTCTTTTCTTCCGCTCTTTGCAAGAAAGACTGCTGTGAATTACCGAGAATTACTATTACATGATCACTGGGGCGACATGCAGCAGCTCCAGAGCTCATGTTTTAGAGGATTTTTTTCCTCCTGAATCAGTAATATCTTGCAGCTTTACCTCAGATTGTTACAAAGCGCCGACACTGGAGACTCCTTCCAACACTGTTAAATAAACGTCTCCTCACAGAAAACTTCACCATACCAATGATTATACATTTTTCTTAAACTCAGGATCATTAATATTTAGTTCAGCGTGTGTAAATACTCAACTCAATAAATGAAGCATGACATTACTAAGCATTACAACTCATTCTGAAATGGTTACTGGGATTTAAAATGCTGTATAGAGCACGTTGAGTTTGGTAGCATACAGCAAATCGCTAATCCACACTGCTATCTTTATGCCATCATGTCCACACATGATCAGAAAGAAATCTCTTTTCCTTTGTGTGCTTGTTGAAAGCACATGAATCGTGATTAGATGAAATCCTGCACAACGTGCCAGATGAGAAGACGAGTAATACTATCAACCGAACTGAGTGCCTGATGATCTAATGACTAAAGGACATGACAGCTGACAGCTAATTTCAACCACTGCATTTGCAGTTTCTGGGTTTGGGATTGAAGTGACATTGGGTTGCTTTTGTCAGACTTGGCAACCCTGCTTCTGAGAAAATACGACCACAGCGTGGTCAGCGGAGACGCGGGATAATAGTGGGTGTGAATGATTGTCTGTCTCATCTGATCATTTGTGCTCAGATTGTCTGACACGGATTTTAATACCAAGACTGAACAGGCCCAGAGAGAGAGAGAGAGAGAGAGAGAGAGAGAGAGAGAGAGGGAGGGAGAGAGGGGCCTGCCAATAAAGCTATCATGAATTGAAATGAAAGACAGACAGAGAGAGAGACAGGTTGTTTTTCTGGAAAAGAAAGTGCTGATAAAAGTAGTGCAGAGGAAATGAAAGTTTCATACATTTTTAAGAATCTCATTTCTGAACCGTGTGTGTGTGTGTGTGTGTGTGTGTGTGTGTGTGTGTGTGTGTGTTAGGTAAAGCAGGAGGCGTATGTGTTCCTGTGGGACATGGCTGTGTTGGAATACGCTGCTCTGACGGATGAGGAGTGTTCGCTCACGGCTACGTCAGACCCACAACATACCAAAGGCTACGGCATCGCCCTTCAGCACGGCAGTCCTCACCGAGACATCCTCTCACACACGTCTGTCTCACCCGTCTCTCTCTGTCAGTCTGTCTGTCTGTCTGCCAGCACTGTAGTCCGCACCTAGACATACTCTCATCCATCTGAGACATCTGTCTCACCTGTCTGCCTGACTATATGTCTGTTTCTCTCTCTCGCTCTCTGCCTGTCTGTCTTTCTCTGTCTGACTGCCTGTCTGCTCTCTCTCTCTCTCTCTCTCTCTCTCTCTCTGTGTCAAACACATCTGTTTTTCCTGTTTGTCTGTCTGTCTTTCAGTCCACCTGTCAGTCTGCCTGCTGTCACAGATGTCCATTTACTAGTTCTATCTCTCTGCCTCTCATACACGTTTACCTCCCCCGCTCTGTCTATCTGTCTCTTGTGATATTAAACAGCAAATGTTTTTTCAGTAATGAATAATTATTGTTATGTCTGACCTAATAAACACATTCATACACACAGTCTAACAGTAAATAACACTTTAGTTCATTATCATTAATGTGTATATGTGTGTGCGTGTGTGTGTGTGTGTGTGTGTGTGTGTGTGCGTGTGTGTGTAGGATCCTTGAGCTGCAGCAGCGGGGTGATGTGGACGTTTTAAAGCAAAAGTGGTGGCCACGTAAAGGCCGTTGTATTAACGAGCGCCGCTCGGAGAGTCGAGCGTTAACACTACACGCGCTCTCTGGAGTTTTCTGTTTACTTGCTCTCGGGCTGTTCGTGTCAGGCCTGGTGGGGGCGCTGGAGAGCTGGTACACACACACACCGTGCAGAATGCATACACAGGTAAATGCACACACGCACACATTCACACACACACAATCACATTTGAGAGAGCAAAGTAGTATGTCACTGTTTACAGCTCCTTTATTCAGAAAGCTCGAGAATTTTATTTTCTATGAAAAGAATGACCTGTGAATCAACTGTGTTATTAATGTCATCATCCCACATTGCCACTGAAAAAATTGAAACACCTGTAAATTAGCATTTTATTCATAGAAGAAATTGGTTCATTTTAAGTTTCTCAGCAGCTACTATTCTAGGAAAGAATAAGAAGGACGTTCTATTACATTACCTAAGTCTAGCACTGTAATGAAACACTAGAAAGTCCAGATGTTCAATGGGCAGTATATAACCAGCAGATAATAAAAAGCCCACTCTCTTGTTGCTGGAGTGCTATCATTAAGGCTTTACCTAAAGGGTGTACCTTTAGTTTGTATCTTTTACCTAATAAGGTGCATTTGGTGTATCTTTAATTAGCGTTTAGAGTAAAACCTTAAGGTCCAATTTTAAAAGGTCTAAAGATAGCCACTAAATGTACAAAAGATGTCTTCTTGATGGTGCCACATTCAGCAACAAGGAAAAGTACATTTTGGCACTTTAATTTCTGGTAGCACACTGTTGGTCTGATGACATACACACACACTCTCTTTCACACAAGTCAAGAGGAAGGCTAATAAAGGCTGGAGTTCACATTAGTAAGCTCTGTGATGGGGGCTGCAATATATTAAGGTCAGTTAGAGCACAGCTTCTGTGGAAATTTGCTAACCTAAAAAGGAGTTCTGAGTGATACCAGACTGGTATTCTGGTTTACTTTGTTCTGGGCAAGCTGCAAAAGAGTGCCAGTTGACAAGATCCCAGACTGTATCTTTAATAAAAGGCTGAAATATTTCCTGGAGTGTTGACCAGGCATGGCCTACTGTTTGTGGTGGCCTTTGGGTGTCATTAATCGCATCTGTCTTCAGAGATTCCTCAGTAGCCCCTGATTCCAGCCCACAGACGGTGCATAACTTCACCTAGGTTCTGGTACCATTCATGGAGCATATTCAGATCAAGTTCTGGAGGGGTTTTCAGTTGGCCTGGACTAACTCACCAGGCAACACCTACACCACCCAGAGTAACTGTGGTTTCTGAGATTAAATCCAATGATTTCCTAGTACAAGCCAGTCTTTCAGAGGGTGTATACTAGTAGAAGNGTGGCAGCTTGGCAGTGCTGGGGATCGAACTCATGACCTTCCGATCAGTAGCCCAACGTCCTAACCACTGAGCTACCTCTGCCACGTATGCAGTGGTGTTTGAAAGTAGTGTGTTGTCCTGCCTGAACTGCCTTTGGGATTAAGTGAGGTTTCATGGGAATAGTCATCACTCAAGGGTGCATACAAAATATCTCTTCAGCTCTTCTCAGTGAGACACACTTGCTGATCTGCTGTGATGCCTGTGAAAATACAGCTTTAATATTTACATGTATTCATCTGACTGACACGTTTGAGTTCACAAGATACAGCCCGAGCATAAAGCTAACCATTTGATGATTAAGGACCTGGCTCAAGGGCCAAAGATTTGAGCTCACATTCAATGATAACTAGAGGCAGGCAAAGCACTTGATGGTGGAATCTAATCCTGCCCCAGTCCAGGCCTTTGTTTTTTTATTTGTTTGTCTTTTTTTTTTTGCTTATACCTTGGGGAATATTTTTACTCTGGTACCTCTGTATGCTGCAATATAGACATCACCCCGTCATAATGTATGCTACCTCTCCTCCCAAGACAAATGAATTTGCCCCAAGTGCATGATGCCCTTCATGGAGGAAATGGTCCAAGCGGATTGTAATTGAGATGAGATGCTCCAGCAAGCTCCCTCAATGTTAGCTAGAGAAGTAATCTTAACTCGTCCTGACAGTCTATCATAGAAAGCAAGCCACAAAGCCTCGTCGTTTCGATGTGTTTTTGACCCTGAATGCAGAACCCAGTGGCAGCTCAGTTTCCCTGCCTCAGAGCCATTAACCTGTGATTAACCTTCAGCAGACTGGTCAATAGCGTAGCATAACTGTGATATATATATTTCTATGCAACAATAGATTCCATTCAGTTTTATTTGTGTAGTGCTTTTAACAACAAACAGGGTCACCAAGCACCCTTTAAAAAATCTGGATGTTGATTTGTATTTAGATCCCTAATGAGCAAACCAGTGGTGACAATGGCAAGAAAACCTCTGAGATGATATGAGGAAGTGTATTGGTGTACGAGAGTAAAGGCAAATAGTACTAAGTGCATTGAAAGGATGTTCAGTATGAGCATGTAGGGCAGTTGATGACTTAAGTCCAAAATTTATTTTAATTTTGCAAGGGGAAAGATACATGTAGACTCATGTTAGACACGTGATCTTGATTTTGTGGATGTGCTATTGAGACTATGCAAAGTACACTATGTGGCCAAAAGTATATGTACTTGTTGAACATCCCATTCCACATTTATTCCCCTTTGCTGTTATAATAACCTCTGCTCTTTGGAGCGTGGCTGTGGGGGATTTTTGTTCATTCAGCTACAGGAGCATTAGTGAGGTCAGGCGCTGATGTTGGGATGTCGAGGAGGTCTGGGGTGCAGTCGGNCTCTGTGCAGGACACTCGAGTTCTTCCACTCCAACCTTCACACACCATGTCTTCATGGAGCTCGCTTTGTGCACAGACGCATCGTCATGCTGGAACAGGTTTGGGCCTCTTAGTTCCAGTAAAAGGAAATTGTAATGCTACAGAATACAAAGACATTCTATACAATTGCGTGTCTCTAACTTTGTGGCAACAGTTTGGGGAAGAACCACATACTTTTAACCATATAATGTATGTAGTTCATACCTCCTAGGTTGCCAACATCTGAAATGGGTTATTCAATAGTCTTTAAAGAGGCCTAGGATGAGTTATGGGTATAGACTTTTTTTTTAATACGAATGAAATATCCCCAGTACAGGGTGTGTCAGGAAGGAAGGACATTATGGGGAACCATTAGGGCTATAGTTTAAACATGAGCATGCACTTTGGAAGAAAGCCTTGAGAGGCCTCAGGTGTGTTGTCAAGCTGTTGTCAGAGTGGGTAGGATTCCTAGGATGCTCTGAAATGCCAATGACGATGCCATTGCTTACAGTCTGGGACACTCTAAGTGCTCATCTCCAGCACTAACATGGCAAGCTGTTAAATCTGCTCTTATCAGTCACCTCACAGAGCTTTGTGGATAGTGATTGCTGGTTGTGCGTCTTTATCCCCCAATGTACTCAACCTTCTTAGAGTCTTGCTGTAACGATTCCAGAAGTGGAATTGTTGCACCAACATGAACTTCTTGAGGGGAGAACACACAGCCAAGATATCAAAGAAAGGGTGAACAAATCAGTCCACCAGGCAAGAGGAAGCTCAAATGCTGTGCTTGTCCACCAGTCCAAAAGATGAAACGCTAAAAAGATGAAAAGATTATAAAGACTATGAATATAAATAAACAAATGAGTATTTGTATCGCTGAGAGGGTCAATTTTGAGAAGCCATGGTTTTTAACCTTCTCCTGACAGTGTCTCTGATGATAAAGCCTTGTGTTTGTATGCTCGATCAAAAGGCAGAATGACTTCGGCGAACATTTTGCTTATGAGCTGTGCTGTGATGTCTGGCTAGTATCTTCATTTCTGCTTGATGAAAGTATTATGTATTAGAATTACAGGACAGATTTAGTGCTGCATTGTGCTGTATGTTACTCAGTTCTATCACTGCTTCGACACCCCTTCATATTCCTTTTTCTGGAAATATCGTAAAAAATTATTTCTACCAACAGCCAGACCATGTCCTCGGCACGTGTGTGCTGCAGCAGGTGGCAGAAAATAGCAGCATGCCACAACATCAACATGCTTCACTTCACTGAACAATATATGAACCAAATGGAGCATGTTACATTTAAACAAACACATTAAATGAAACTGTTTGTTTTATGAAAGACAGTAGGGAGTAGAATTTTCCAGTGACCATTATATCAACAGCCTACTGTTCTCCACTGTTTATGAAAATCTGATAGCCTGGGTACATTATCTGCTTGTTCCAGGTGTCTGGGCTTGCAATTTGGTACCTGCAAAACAAATGCAAGTTCATAGACAAAGAAAATTTGGTGTCTCAGTGGTCAAAATTCCAGTGAACAAAAGTCCAACTGGACCTTTGAGCAAGGCCATCAATCCCTCAGCTGCTCAGATGTATCCTGTCTCATGTGATGTGTGTCGGTTTGGATAAACGTGTCAGCCAAATGAGTTGTGATGTGATGTGCTCATGTATATGGAAGAGTGCAGATACCGCTTGAGTGGTTACATTGCCCTGTGATGCAGCAAGAGCAACAGTTCAAAAAGAATCACGTGTCATCATGTGGTTGTGAAGGTTGTGTAGCTGTCAAGGGCCCTCGTGTGATCACAGAGCTGTCACTGTAATACAGTTAAACCCCCAAACTGCCCAAACTACACTCTGATTGGTTTATTATTTCTACTTGCTTAATGATATGTGTCTATTGTGATAATGATGCTTGTCTCTTTACCTGTCTTCGTCTGTCCCTCAGGATAAGGAGGTGGACTTGGAGCAGGTCCAGCAGCGGTTCAGTGGACTGATTAGTGATGATTTATCGCATAAACAGCTTCCTGCTTCCCCACTGGACGTCTCCACTCTAGATGTTGGCACCATCTGTCAGCGTCAGGACTCCCACGATGCCGTGCTCCCATTTCCTCCCGGTGCTCTGTCTGTTCCTTCACTTTTTTCTGAAAGTGGTGTCGGAGGTGTGACCAGCAGAAACATGCCCCTTCCCCTCTCCAGCTCCACACTGCCCCCTCCCTCGCGCTGTAAGCATCGGGCACCCAATGGAGGAATTTTACACCAAAGTCCCATAAAAATGCCAGTTAAATACCAGCCAGTGCCCAGTAGAGCCATGGATACCAGTCACGGCACCTCAATATGACATCACAACATCAAACATGACATCATACAACCAAAACTGAACCACCTGAGCCATCAGCTCCCAATAAATAATATGACGTTCAAATTAAAATATTCTACCAATTCACTACTACATCATATGAGCAACTGAGCCATTGACTAAAGTAATGGCACCCCCAATATGACATTCGGTGTGCCAATTAAAACAACAACCAGCCAATCGCAGATAATTTATGGAACAAACAGTGACACTTTATTGAGGAAATAAAGTCACAGAGGCAGAGTTTCCCATTCCTCTGAGACTCTGACTTTACTGTGCATATCTGTAAATAACTGAACAGGTGGTGAAGTCAGAGTGTATTTTCAATATTCTAGATGTTTTTTGACTTTGGTATTAAAAGGTGTAAAATCTCTCTCTCTCGCTCTCTCTCTCTCTCTCGCTCTCTCTCTATAAATATATATATATATAGGCGGTTTGTAAATTTGGATCTAAGTGGATGAAGAGAAATCCTCACGGTTGTTTTCTAAATGCGAAACTCAAAGATTTTGCAGTTTGCAGTAAGAGAGTCTTGACTAAAATGTTCATAAAACATTTTCTACAGTTATGCACACTCATGAGTTATAATTATTTTTTTTTTCCAAATAAAAAATAATTAAAGAGAAATGCAGCATTATATTTGTATTTGTATCCCTATGATGATGTTATACCTCCACATTCATCTAGGTTCACAAATCGAAAGCAAAGTGTGTGTGTGTGTGTGTGTGTGTGTGTGTGTGTGTGTGTGTGTGTGTGTGTGTGTGTCTCATGGAGAGATCTGAATATGCAACTTTATTTAACACTGTTTTGTGCACTCAAATATCTCTACCTTTTGCTGTAGTGAATAGAAACCAAAGGCAAATGAATTTACAGGTTAGTGCACAAACACACACACACACACACACACACACACACACACACACACCAGAGACAACATTCAAAAATTACTTACTCAATGGTTTATGTTTAAGAAGTGAATGTAAGGGCCTGGATATGAACCAACCAAAAACCAGAAGACAAAAATGGAGAAGAGATCACATTGCTAAACCTTATTTGCTCTTAAGCCTTCATTACTAAGCCTGATTTGTCAACTACAGATCGTTTCACTCACATGCACGAGTGGAAAAAAAATAGACTCGATCATAAAACAAGGGCAGCATTCCGCTGGGATGGAGCTGGGATTTGTTGCTTCAATAACACGCCTGTGAAGTGACCAGTGTAGATTAAAACACTTGTTTTGGAATGGCATTGAATGAGGTTTTGACGTGAAAGACGTGAAAGATTACCTACAATTCAATGTAGGCAATTTATTACAAACAAAACCACCAAAATCAAATCATAAACTATTCGGGGCTCCTAATTTGCAGTCAGACTGAACCTATACAATTCCTATACACACACACACACATACTATAGTCTATTTCACTCACAACATGGGCGCAAAGTTATAATATTCATTGCGAGCGCTAATAACAGCCAACAAATCTGAGAGTTCATAGCGGCCATATTCTAGCCGTCATATAAAATTATATTGCTAGAGGCTTAGCCTTTTCTTTGACAGAACAAATGTGTTTCTCCCTCACAGCCCTCCGCACCGTGGTGTGCGTAATGGCACCCAGCTAGAGCGATATAGTAAGTAAGATTTATTTATAAAGCACATGTAAAAGAACATATACGCTAACCAAAGTGTTGTACATGGAATAAAACATAAAGACAAATTGCAAATAACATGACAAGTAGCAGAGCAAACAATGTACACCATACAACTGTAAAATGGAACTAATGCAGACTGTTCAAATTCGAGTGTGTGAGGATAAGACTTGAAAATGAAAATAGAGTGGACTTGTCTAATAGGCTGTTGCTCAGACCAAGTTTCGAATGTGCTCATGGAACAGCCAATCTGTGCCAAGAAGAGCACAAAGTCTTTAGACTGAACAAAAGTGTCCATAAATCCGCAATATTGTATAATATTCCCGTCTCAGCACACGGCATGGTTCAGAGAGCAATAAGTGCTGCTTTCATGGCATTTTCTTTTAAATTCATTGCATAATAACATGCTTTTTTTCTGTTTCCGCCCCTGTTCTGTCATTGGCTTGTTCCCCTAATGTGTGCACCTCTCCTGAGTTCAGTCCATGATTAGTTTGGTTAATTATACCCTGATGTCTTGTCAAATATTTTCCTACATTATTAAGCCTTAATTTTTGTTCCTGTTTCTTCCGATTTTCAGACTTGTGCCTGTTACCATTTTGATTACGGATCAACTCGGTTTGCGTTCTCCTTCCTGCGTATTAACCCATGCCGTGGACACTGATTTAGAGTTTTTGGATTGCCCCTAATAAAATACACAGTGAGTATAAGCACTTATGTCCTGTCCCTAGACGCATGTTATAAATATAAGCACTGATCCATTAAGGGCTTTAAAAACGAATAAGATATTTAAACCGAACCCCAGATGAACTGAGCGCCAATAAAGCAATCCAAGCACTGGTATGCGATGATGTATTCTCTCTTCTGGTGCCAGTGAGCAATCTGGCAGCAGTTTTCTGTACTAACTGCACACAAGACAATAAGGGCTAATTATAAGGTGAATTACATTAGTGACTGCAATTAGAAATAAATGCATGAATTATTTTCTTCAGGTCATGAAAAGAGAGAAAAGTTTTCAGCTTGGCAGTGGTTCCAAGGTGGAAAAAAAATTTCTTTGACAACAGAGTTGATTTAGTTCACATTGACGCCAACGGCCTTCATTTGGGTTTTAACAACCAAAATTCTTAAACAGACTGTCAGCGTGAATAACATCATTTTTGAACTGCCTTTGTTTAATTGGAGGACATTTTAAAACCATCTAATTCTTAATATTTTCCAGAAAACTAATAAGAGCAAGCTACCATTGGGTTTCAAAGGACGCTACACTTGGATGTTGCTTGCACATTTATGCAGACGACTGCACAAGGGTCTATTTTCGGACACATTCGGACTCTTTCCTCCCACTTGCTCACATATGGTTTATAAATATGTCAAACATATAACTGTATCTTCCTTTGAAATGCAGTGACAGCTGCTCTGTAATATTGCTTTTATATTTTTTGCTCTGTATATGCTCCCATTAGGAAAAATCATTCAGAAGGAATGTTATAGTTGGCAGTCATCTGCATATTTATGTGCATATTTAACAATCATATGGAAGCATGTACAGAGGAAAGTGTGGGTCCTAAAATGAAACCTTGTGGAACAGTATAAACATACAGTAGCAGAAGAGAAGAAGAAATATCCGATTTACGACGATGCGACAGTTCTGCGCTTAAGGCAGGAAGTAACCCCACCCACTGTAATGTTTGGTAGTGTGAGGCAGGACAAACGTGTGAAAAATGATGTGCTGTTTATTATGGGCAGTCCAGGAATCTTCATGATACACAGCAGCAGTCAAGGTACAGGCAGGCAGCATTATCACATAAACTAATACGCAGGCAAAACACCGAGGAACTACGGCTTAGTAACATAGGAAACTTTCGACAACACTCCACAAGAAGACGTAGAAACAGCAGTATGTAAGCAGACAAACTAATCGAGGGCTTATACAAAGCAGGTGAACAAAATCGAAGAAGAAATCAATGCTGTGGGCGCGGAGGTGGAGGCAGACCTAAAACAGAAACCAGGTGGTGCTTGTCGCTATAGGAACCATGACACGAAGCAGGAAATCATGACATGATCTAATTACATACAGATGGCTCAGTAAGTGCGCAGCAGGCAGTAAGTGGTTCGAAACCTAGAGGATATTCTATCCTCAAATTCTCTGAGAATTAGTGAAATGTCAGTAAAATTTCAAAAGTTCAGTGTAGATAACCTTTTCCAGAACTTTCGAAAAAATGTTAAAAAATGGCAATTATCAGTGTCAACTGCTTAAAATGTTATTGTCAAGATTATATTTTTTAACATGAGCTGTCACTACTGCTCGTTTAAAACTAACCAAAACGGCACCGGTAGAAAGGCAGGTACTAATTAAATTAAATTAAATTAAAATGGCCTGTTGTGTGAAACAGGTCTTTTAGCAGCCGCGAGGATGTGATTTCAAAAGTGTAAGTCATAGGCTTTGTACTTATTAGTAGTTCAGTTAACTCAGAAAATGAAACAGCTTCAAATTGATTAAAAATATCAGAACAAGGTTGATCAAATTAAAAGTCTGGAACTGACGGCATGGTCGGGAATTAATAGTCTTGGTCTTAATTGGGTCTAAAACTATTTTTGGTGATAATATGTGAGACATTTTTTTTCCCTTGCAGATATGACAGCCAACTGATAGACAACTGAACAGCTTTTAAATATACCATTGTTTAACTTACTATATATTCATCCATTCATTACAAGACAGTGGTGAGAGCGGCCATGCTGTATGGTTTAGAGACAGTGGCACTGAGGAAGAGGCAGGAGTCAGAGC
>JAKKZN010000010.1:1386608-1400156 GCA_033441825.1 Pangasius elongatus
AGTTCTTGCTTGCAAGCCCTCCAGTGTGGCTGAATTAAAGAAGTGATTGGTTGCTGTATACACACACACACACACACACACACACACACACACACACACTGTAACTGTGTTATTTTTCCCTCCTTTTTGTTTTAATTTGTAAATTTATAATTGTATTACAGGGGCATGGTAGCTTAGTGGTTCGTACGTTTGCCTCGCACCTCCGGGGGTGGGGGTTTAAATCCTGCCTCCCCCCCTGTGTGGGTGGAGTTTGCATGTTCTCCCTGTACTTCAGTGGCTTCCTCTGGGTACTCTGGTTTCCTCCCTCAGTCCAAACATATGCGTTGTAGGCTGACTGGCATTTCCAACTTGTCTGTAGTGTGTGTGTGTGTGTGTGTGTGTGTGTGTGTGTGTGTGTGTGTGTGTGTGTGTGTGTGTGTGATTGTGCCCTGCGATGGGTTGGCATCCTCCTACAGGGTGTCCCCCGCCTTGTGCCCCGAGTTCCCTGGGATAGGCTTCAGGCTCCCCCATGACCCTATATAGGATAAGCAGGATGGATGGATGGATAATTGTATTCCTTTTATTTTGGTAGACGTGAAATAGAATGATATCTTTTCATACATCTTTTAGATGCAACACCACTATTTTGATGGCAGTTTTTTTTTTTATTTTTAGAAAACCTAAATATCAGGATACATATCATGTATCATCACCCATCCTACTATTCAATTTGTCTGTGTGCTACAGAGTGAATTTCTACAGAGCTCACATCGCATGGTAGAAAAAGGGAAAAACTTTCAATGAGTAACACGGGTGCGAAGCCATTTAGAGCTTAAAAAAACAAGGAAAAGAAAAACAAGGAAAAGAACTTTTTGTACGTTTGTGTGGAGAGCATAACTATGTTTTCTCCATGGCGTTGATGAATTCTGGATTGTGTTCAGTCAAAAGGTGTTGATTAATTTTCTAATCTATCAGCAGCTCTGACAATACACAGCTACAAATCACAGGTTTATATTAACGGCTTATTCACAGGGACCTGTGCTGTGGACAGAGCAAATAATCTATGCCTAAAAATAAAAGAATAAATAAAAGTGTTATTAAGCAAAAAAAAGAAATGACCATAGATCTGATGAAGTTTTCTGTAAGGAGATGTTTATGTAACGTTTATGGAAGGAGTCTCCAGTGCTAGCACTTTGTGGAGTCACAGGTAAAGCTGTAACTTTAGGTTTTCTGACATCCTCAGGATAGAGGAGTTTATACTTTGCATTTTTTTTTAAATGTTATTAATTTAAAGAGGGAGAAAAAAGAGGCTGGTGAGAAAAGCACTGTTTAAAGCTGCTATAACGTAACAGGAACTGACTTGTTTTGTGAATGCTCCACAAAATTAAAAAATAGGATGTGTATAGTTCAGAGATCAAAGGCTTTAACCAATAGGGAAAAAAACTGTTTACTTATATCACTGAACACACTGAAAAAGCTTATGCTTGTAATTCGTTCAGTTTGACCTATTGCCCATATTTATGGATGTAAGGGACAGACTGCCATGGCCACCATCTTCCACCAGAGGGAGACAGAGAGCTGCCACTCAGTAATTAGTGCTAACTGGCTCCACATGTCACTGGCCTATTTAATGACTGGGAACAGGTCACTCGAATGCTTAGTCTTGAGGTCTCCTTGTTGAGTGCTGTACTCAGACTAAGCTGGTAATTTGGTAAAAGTTCTTGAGGCTATTATTTTTTTTCCTGGCCTTAGGGAAAAAACCTGTAAAAAATTAAGTTTATTTATTTCCATTTGAAGTCTGTTCTTTCTGGTGTTTTGCTTTTCCTTCTACTCTTCTCAAGCCTTTAGCTAGGTCCACTCCTAGTTATTTGTTTGTGCTGGTTGGTAGCTCACTGAGCTGCATGTTGGTCTCTGAATCCTCCAGCCTGAGGTTCAGGCCCAGTGTGGAATGAACCTTTTGATTTTCCCTTCTTGGGACAGGTTCTTCACTAAATTTGCTTCCCAAGGCCTAGCTCCACTTCTCTAGACCCTACCTCTTTGTTAGTACAGTGTGCACATCCGTTTTTAGTTGGCTCAGCACCTGGGTCAGTCCTCCATTATGATGTATTTCTATAAAAGTGAGATTGCAGACTGTAAATCAGTCGGCTAAAGTGATTAGTTGATTATGTTGTGAAGGGCCTCTCTTGTTTACTTCTTTATCTCCATATTTTCTTTTCTTTCTCCTGAATGTCTCTCTCTAAGCAACACATCACACTTCATTATATTTCATATGAAACCTCTAATCTGAACAATGATGTACTGAAACTGCTGACATTTCTGGTGAAATTGGTCTTAAATGTTAATCTGTTAAAATGGTGTTCCATGTCTCTGTGGTTATTGTTGACTTTAACAGGTAAAGGAGTTTTTCCCCATAACACACACTTCATCACACTGCTGTGCCTTTAAAGAATGCTTTATTAGAAGGTTAGTAAGATTCAAGATTCAAAGAACTTTATTAATCCCAGGGGGAAATTGCTTAAATGATCCTGTGTTCAATGGATTAAATGGTTTAAATGATTAGTTGCTGTAAGTTCACTCCTCTTTCTTCTCTTCATTGTTGGCTGCAGTCTCCTATGGACCTGTAAATATGAGGAATAGAATTATATATAAAAAAAAAAAAAATTACATAGACTTAACACCACAGTGCTGTTGAATTCTGGATTGTGATTGGTCAGAAGGTGTTGATTACTTTTCTAGCTGCAAATCACAGGTTTATATTAATGTGCTCGTTGTAATACGTTACTGTTAATATAGTATCTGCTGATTCACAGGGACTTTTGATGTTTGTTTTACATTTATGGAAAGAGTCTCCAGTGTCAGTGCTGTGTAACAGAAAATAACAAGATTGGGCTGGCTTTATTGCACCACTCTGACACTGACTATTTTACTGTAACAGCATAACACTTTTTTTTTATTCCTTACATTGTTGTTGGCTTCCATGTTTCATTTCACAATAGTGGTATAACCTTTCATCATGGTATATTATATAGCAATCTAACAACCTCTAACGTTCCCCTGTAATGTGAACAGAATTGGAATAACTTGGATAAACTTCTCCATCAAATCTGTCTAAACTAAGAAAACGCTTTATCCTGGCTTTTGAAAACGGACGTTCATTGCTCAGAAATTATGCCTCTTAAACAAAATGTGGATTCTAGCAATATTGCATATGCTTTGCACCACATGCCTGTCCTGTTTTATAAGCATGATCTCAAAAATCAAAATACAACAGAAAATCAAACTGGGCTGTTGGCTGCTTTCTTTAAATACAGAATGTTTATATATATATATATATATATATATAACCGTGTGGTTTCCTCATTTAGTACAAATGCATAACCAATAAAACAGGAGTTGCATTAAAATCAGAACACAGGCATTGAGAAGAATCTGAGTTAACCTCTGACCTTTGAGTATGATTGGTCCAAGTGTCACAACCTCAGCATAGTGGGTGGAGCTCAAGCTTCTCTTCCTCTGATGACGGCATCCTCGGCGACATCGTGAGTTGTCGTCGTCATCGGCGCAGACCAAGACTTCACATTTGAGGAAGACAGGGCTACGTGCAGGCAGGAACTTGGGTGCATGGAACCAGAACCGAGCGTAATAATTCTCTCCGTTCGTGTAGATGTGTGTGTTGTTTCTCGGACACCTTCAAACAAGAACAGAAGAACGTCACAGAAGAAACAAATAACTTAAAAATATCAGATGACCTGATGCATAGAAAAGTCTGAATTCACTAAAATTTCTGTTTCTTAAATAAGAGAAAACAGTGTCTCAAATCATCAGCCTGATTATGTACTAGAAGCAATAAGAACTGAAGTGTGGAAAGGACACTGTGGCTTGAATTGAGCAAAATGACCGGTGTCAAATAATTGCCTAATAGTATCTATAGTCTAAATGATGAAAAAGTAGTGGTGTAAATAAATTGGAAAATCAGTCTGATACAGCATCGTTTACAAACAAAGATCTAGCCTGAATCAAAATGCAGAAAGGTTTAAAACCCAAACTGCTGTCATTAATTGATGCACACTCTGGTTTATACTTGACTCATGACTTTGTGCATGTGTAGAACTAGTGGAAACTTGAGCAGCACTGTTCAACTTACTCGCCTGCATATCTTATGCACTACTGGAGGATTAAAAATAACATCCAATAGCTGGCATGTCAGAGCCAAAACATCATTTTCCATCAGGTTTCCAAGTCAGAATGTAAAATGTTTAGCGATTTCATGCATGTGAAAGACAATCACAAGTTCTGTTTCTCTATAAAACTTTCTGCAATCATCATGATTGTCGTGACCTGTGCCTCAAATCGAAATGTCTGATTTTACGTTCAAAAGTATTTTCTAGAAAATCCAGAAGTTTGTATAGAAAAGAGACCCTTCAATAGATTTGAAAACTACATGAGAGGTTTTAAAAATTCAATCACTAATTGTAAAGCGTTGGTACTCAATAATTGTGTAGAATAGTACATAAGTATGTGATTTGAGACACAGTGCTGGTTTGTTTATTCAGTTGTGGACACAGTATCCCATTATTTATGTTGGTATTGATTTCTGAAGACATGCACAAGCACCGCTTGTACAAACAGTATACACACACCGCCATATTGCATAGGCATATGTGTGTGTATATATATATATATATGTGTGTGTGTGTGTGTGTGTGTGTGTATGTATGTATATGTATGTAGGTAACAGCAAGATTAATTGAGTCTTAAGAGAAATTACTTTCTTTCTCTGGGGTTAAAGATCAACATATATTTTCTTTCCATATATAGTTACATTTAATGTTGTAGAATGTTCTGTGAATGTTCGGTTCTTCAGTTAGTTCATGTCATCACTTATGGTACCTATAAATAGTCCATTACCAGCCTCTCTTTCCTCTCCTGTAACTCCTGTGTCAGAAAACTTAAATTTAAACGGAAATTAATTATGTTTGATGTTCATATCAGTGCTGAACCAAATCATATATCAGATCAGTAGTGAATTGAAGTATGGTTTTGTGTCATATTATATACTATGTATCAAGATGTGTATCATATCGTCTAAAAGAGTGAGATTACACTCCTTGTGACAAGTTAATGGTAAATTGTACTTTGAAAAAATAAAGAATTGCCCACCTTAGACCCCATAAAAGTGTACTTAGTGTGTGTGTGTGTGTGTGTGTGTGTGTGTGTGTGTGATGTACCCATTGCGAATAAGGTCGTGGGTGTGGGCGCTGAAGTCTTGGTTGGGCGAGGCCACACAGGAATCAATGAACAGGTCAAGGCTGGGATCAGCTTCTCTCAGCCGCACCTGCACAAACAGTTTCTGACCAAAGCCCACTCGGTAGGACAAATCAGTGATGGGGTAGGAGAAGTCGCTGGAGTGGTAAAAGGTGATGATGGGGTTAAACTGACCACCTCCAATGATGGTAGCGTTTGTGATCTCCCAGGCTTCATAGAACGTCTCAACAATGGCGTTGGGCCTGATCACACAGCTCACCTCCAGAAAGAAGTCAGCACTGATTTCGTACAATGAGGACTTGATTGCTTTTACATTATTGGTGTAAATAATGTGTCCGTTGCGGACCTGTTGGGGGAGCAGTAAACACAGATACTGTATTACAATGAAGAGCTGCTAGAAAAGGAAACATCTCAACACTGCACTATTATAGCTAATTGGTGGATAGCATACAAGTTTAAAAAAGAAGTCTAAGATCAGAAGAGATATTCCTTCCTTGTAAAGAGTCAACAATTGTGTTGGTAGCTGAAGAGAAGCCTTTGCCTGAATTATTTTGATGATTGACATTATTTGGAACTTGAGCCACTTCGTCAATTTTAAATCATGCACCAGAGCTAATATTCTTGGTCTCATGGTTGACAAGGACCCATCTTACTAGAGCATCCTTCTTCCAGCTCTGGAACATGTAGTCCATACATGCTGCTGAGAAGTTTTCACTGATGTTACACAGAGTAATCAATATATTGCTATGTTATACGGACCAATTTTTTCTCTCCTTTTAGTACCTGTCTTGCTATTCCAATCATGGGGTGCCTATCCTGAGGCCCACAGCCTCCTGCACCTATCCTGTACCTGATCCTACTGTTCTAAGGTATACAAGCTACTTTTCCTGCCACACTGAACTTTATCCTACTCCTCCATACTCTTCATCCTGAGCCGTACACCAACTCTGCCATCTTGAGGTCTACAACATCCTGCTCCCATCTAGCTCCTACTTGCCTGCCATCTTCAGGCCTACAGTGCAAGATCACATGCCAAGTCCTACAAACTTCTGCTCCATGTTCACTGAGTGTTTTACTAACTACTATCAAGCTATGTCCTTTGCTTAGAAACTTCATCTACAATTCATATACTGAACTCATTATGCATGCTTGATTAAATTCAACATCTTATTCCTTCATCGTGTGATCTATAAGTATCCAGTCCTAGTAGTCTATGGCCTATAAACTTCATCTCTTATCATCCTGAGGTGAACAAGCTCCAGCGCATATCTAGATCTTGCTCATGTGAACCTGACCAGGAGTAAGCCACCCCTCAGTAAAATGTGATGGCTCACTTGGAGTACTGGCCAAAAGGCACATAAAATACTCCCAGCCCTTGAGAAAGAAGATTCTATGGTGTGTTAAAGATTAAAGATTCAACTCTTTGGCTGAAATGCCAAGTATTACATCTTGAGTAAAACATCCAATGCTTGTCACCTGGCTGATTCATCCCCTACACTGAGGCTCAGTGGTTTCACCATTATGCTGTGAGGAGGTCTTGCTGCCGCAAGAACTGGGAGGCCCATCAGGACCAAGGAGACAAGATCAAACAGATCAACCTGCTCAACAGTGCTCAGGGACTTTGCCTGGGTTGAAGGTTCACCTTTTAACACACCATTGACTCAAAAAAAACCCAGCAGAAACAATGCAGGAGTGGCTTTGGTATGATTATGCGAATGTCTTGCAATAAAAAGAGCTTGGCCTTAAACCTGATTGAACACTTCTGGAAAGACCTGAAAACACGGTATAGCAATGTCCCCCATGCAACTTGAGAGATCTTTAGATGTTCTCCAGAGGGAAACAGAAGATGACCCTCAAAGGAGTGCCAAGCTTGTCATCGGAACCAAGAATCCTAAACACCAGTCATTGCTTCAAAAAGTACAGAATGAAGGGTCTGATTAATTCTTCACTGTTTTAAAAGGTGCACATACACCACAGATTGCAAAAAAGAGGAAATCCGTTTTATATATAGCTTGTATTACACGTTAATCACAAACAGTAGTGACTAGAAAAAAGAAGAAGAAAAAGATTAACTAAACTTGTCTATGAAATAATGTTAGTTCTGGGTGACCAAGTTGTTGAGTAATGTCAATATTTACACAGGGAAAGTTGAATACAGAACTGTGTTATGTATGTTCTTAAAATACATTTTCTAGGTGCCCTTTTCAGATTATTAAAAATGACCTGCATGTGGTTTAGACATCTAAGGTTGCCAGATTTTTCTTTAGTAGAAGCATCCAAGATGGAGCTTTTCAATAGCGGCTTGACCACCAACTTTAAACCCAAGCACTTGTGCTTAATCCTGATGTCCTCTATGTGATAAATCTTTTCATGGACTTTACAGGGATGGAACTATTAATTACTAAATAGTGTAATTTTATGTATTTAATATTGCCCTCAAATGGCATTCTGTAGTTTTACAACCTAAACATGTGAATTTCAGTGTGTTATCATGATTACATTAAATTAACAGACAGTGGTGCTGAACTTAATGCCACTCCTTGCTAGAGCGAATGCAGAAAAGATGCTTCAGTCCAAGGTCAGAATTGTGCATAACTTCTGAGTAGTGCTTAATTTTTGCTTTACGTTTGTCATGAGGTATTAGTAGTAATGTAANCAGCCAGCCATTTTAAGTGACAAAGTAATTATTTTAATTGAGAAGCCTGTGAAATTGTGTATTAAAGGATATTCGTGTTTACTAATACATGGGAAGAGTCTCCTGTTCTACAGGTCTGAATTAACACTGTTGAATGTGGTACGTCTGTTGTTTCTGTGAAGCATAGCATTACCTTCCTCCTGGTGTTGCAGCTCCTGAGCGGGAAGTTGAAGGTGATGTAGTAGTTGTTGGTTGAGGCCTTGCAGTTAAGGTCACCTAAGTAAAGATCGTTCCAGCTGTAGCCCAGTGAGTCCATGTACGATTTACTGATGGTAATGTTCATCCGACCAGAAAGACAGTCCACTCGGCCTGCACAGCAACATGCAACTGTCTACGTCAGATTAAACATTTTAACCAGGAATGTACTGAGCAAATGCCAAGTACCAGGACATATTTTCCATCGACATCACACCTGTGACATTTCCCATAACTTAATAACAGAAGCTCACAGAGAATCGACTCAGTTACTAAGATGAGCAGTTATGTGCTGTTGTCTGCAAAACACACCTGCTGCTGATTCTGGGGGATTTGTTGGTTCAGTAACTGTAACAAAAAAAAAAGACAAAAATAACCTTATATTACAGTAAACATGCTCACCCCAGGACTAGCATTAGAGATAATATATATAATACTAAATTCAAATTAAAGTGAACATATACACTGAATTTAGTTTAATTACATCACATTATAGGTAACACATACAGTAAATACAGGAACAAATTACACTAAATCTGAATTGAAACATTAGATACACATGAATTTAAATTACTTAAATGTAATTGCAGTTTAATTTAATGTCAACAACACATTTGTTTCAGGAGCAAAATCAGTCATTTACTCATTTATCAATATTAATATTCTAATTAACATTAAAACTCCACCTGGTGCTGTGTCCCTGGATGCTTTTGATGTCGTGCTTGAAACTGTTTAAACAAGTTGAAGAGAGAAAGATTTTTAGTGTTTCCTTGTCTATTCAGAAATAATAATAAATTGTAACTTGTTTCAGAGTAAAGCCTAAAGCAACAGTTGACAAATTTACAGTTTTACAGTAAAATTGTATTTAAATGTGGAAAATTTGGGGGCCTAGAGGAGATTGATTAACTGATGATGTACTGTTATCCACAAAACACACCTGCTGCTGTTTGTGGAGGTTTTGTTGGTTCAGTAACTATAACAAAAAAAGACAAAAATAACCTTATATTACAGTAAACATGCTCACCCCAGAACTCGCATTAGAGGCAATATATAATACTGAATGCAAATTAAAGTGAACATATACATTGAATTTAGTTTAATTACATTACATTATAGGTAACACATACAGTAAATACAGTAACAAATTACACTACATCTGAATTGAAACATTAAATACACATTAATTTAAATTACTTAAATGTAATTGCAATTTAATTTAATGTCACGATCGACCTAAAAGATGCATATTTCCATATCTCCATCCTTCCCTAACACAGGAAGTTCCTGAGGTTTGCTTTTGGGGGCAAAGCTTACCAGTACCGGGTTCTTCCTTTCGGCCTAGCACTCTCACCCCGCACCTTCACAAAGTGTGTGGATGCTGCTCTGGCTCCTATGCGACTCCAGGGCATCTGCATACTAAATTATATCGACGATTGGTTGATACTAGCTCCATCAGAGCAGTTGGCGGTTCGGCATCAAGATGTCGTTCTCGCCCACATGAAGGAGCTGGGGTTAAGACTAAACGGCAGGAAAAGTGTGCTTTCTCCAGTTCAGAGAACCACTTACCTGGGCGTGGTGTGGGATTCGACCACAATGCAGGCGTGCTTGTCTCCCGCTCGGATAGAGTCGATCCGCACGGCAGTCGCGAGAGTGAGGGAAGGCCAGTCACTCACTGTCAAGCAGTTCCAGAAACTGCTGGGGTTGATGGCGGCAGTGTCCGTCGTAATACCCTTTGGCCTGTTATATATGAGGCCCATGAGGCTGCTGTGTTTCTAGCACTGAAACACTTCCTTCCGGACCTAAGAGGTCGTCATGTGTTGGTGCGCACCGACAACACGGCAGTGGCCTACTACGTCAACCACCAGGGAGGCCTGCGTTCACACCCCCTTTACAGGTTGGCGCTCCAGGTCCTGGTGTGGTCCCAGGGGAAGCTCCTCTCGCTGAGAGCAGCTTATATCCCTGGCCGTCTCAATGTGGGAGCAGACGCCCTGTCATGGCAGGGGCCGATGCCTGGGGAATGGAGGCTCCACCCCGAGGTGGTGGAGCAGATATGGCGGGTGTTCAGTCGAGCTCAGGTCGACCTGTTTGCGACGCAGGAGATGTCGCATTGCCCCCTTTGGTTCTCTCTGACTCATCTAGCTCCCCTGGGACTGGATGCTATGGTACAGACGTGGCCGAGGCTGTGTCTGTACGCATTTCCCCCGGTTGCTCTGCTCCCGGGAGTTCTGGAGAGAGTGTGCCGGGACGGGGTCTGTCTGTTGCTAGTAGCCCCGTTCTGGCCGGGCCGAGCATGGCTCTTGGACCTGATTTCCCTTCTCGATGGCTCTCCATGGGAGATTCCTGTCAGGAGGGACCTCCTCTCACAGGCAGGGGGCGATATTCTTCACCCCCGCTTGGAGCTGTGGAAGCTGTGGGTGTGGCCTCTGAAGGGGGGCACAACTCGTAGCTTCCAGTCTCTCAGCTGAGGTTGTTGAGACCATCCTCCAGTCCAGAGCTCCCTCAATGAGGAAACTGTATGCCCTGAAGTGGAAACTTTTCACTTCCTGGTGCGGAGACCGCCAGCTCGACCCTGTTCACTGCCCAGTTAGTACAGTGCTGGAGTTCTTGCAGGCCCGCCTCTCCACGGGGCTGACCCACTCCACCCTGAAGGTGTACATGGCAGCCATTGCGGCCTACCACGCCCCTCTCGGTGGTCAGTTAGTGGGCAGACACCCGCTGGTTGCACGTTTCCTCCGCGGTGCGCTGAGGCTTAGGCCTCCAGTGCGAACCCGGGTCCCTCCGTGGGACCTGGCCGTGGTTTTAGAGGCTCTCTGTAAACCCCCCTTCGAGCCTATAGAGGAGAATTCGGACCATCTCTTGATGTTAAAAACTGCCTTTCTTCTGGCTATTTCCTCTCTGAGGAGAGTGGGGGATCTTCAGGCCCTCTCTGTGGGCCCTTCCTATTTAGATTTTGCGCCCGGTTTGGCCAAAGCGTTCTTGTACCCCCGAGCGGGGTACGTACCGAAAGTCCCCTCCTCGGCGCCATGGCCGGCCGTGCTTTCGGGTCATGCTTTCGAGCGCCCGACCATCGGAAGCTCAACTGTACGTGTCCAGTGTGAGCACTGGACGCGTACATCCACAGAACTGCCCTGTGGAGGAAGGCGGACCAATTGTTTGTATGCTTTGGTCCTGCTAAGAGGGGTCGTCCTGCTACTAAGCAGACCCTCAGCTGGTGGATCATGGAAGCCACGTCCCTGGCCTATGAGTCCTCTGGACTCCCCTCTCCCCTGGGGGTAAAGGCTCACTCGACCCGAGGTGTGGCGGCCTCTAAGGCCTTTTTGGCAGGTGTGTCCATGCAGGACATCTGTGATGCAGCAGGTTGGTCCAGGCCCCTGACTTTTACCAGGTTCTATGGCCTGGATATGTGAGCCACTCCTGGCTCTTCTGTCCTTGTGCCTTAGCTGTGCCTTTTCCACACTAGGCAGGGATTTGTAAGTCTAGGGGCGTTGGCATACTTGTTCCAAAAGCGTCTCAATGCAGCTTGAGTTCCTGAAGGGGAACGTCTCCAGGTTATGTATGTAACCATGGTTCCCTGAAGGGAACGAGACGTTGCGTCTCTCTGCCACACTTTCAGCATCCCTGTCGCGGTTGCCTCATTTTTGAAAGCTAGCGCGGCGCATGCCGCTCAGGCTTTTATGCTTCCTGGTCGTTCCGTCACCCCGCTCGTGATGGCTCGCCATCAATTAGACTGATTACACATTTGATTCAGAGCGCGGTCACGCTGAAGGCGTTCCCATAGCGTTTTGACGCAGTGTCTCGTTCCCTTCGGGGAACCATGGTTACATGCGTAACCTAGAGACATTTTTTTATCATGGCTGGTTAGCAGTGTAATGCTCAGTGATTTTTATCAGTTGTTCTTTGGTGCATCTCTCTAACCTCTCTGTAGAAGGATTTGTAATAAAGTGACTAATGATGGAAATCATTTTAACACAATGAGGCCTAAACTCAAAGCTGAGGTAAGCATATAAAAGAAAACAAAACTTATTAGTGACATATTACAACCACACAGCAGCAAACTGAAAGCTCTCCTCAGTCTTTAACACAGGAATCAGTTTTAGGTTGACTCGGGCTAACTATAAGTAACAGAGATCTCTGAAAATTTGTATGAGGTACAATGTTCCCTGAGGAACCACATGATGCAGGTGCTACTGTTAAATGAAGCATGAAACTACAGCACTACTGCCACAATTTAACCAGACGTAAAGTTAAGTGTGAAGTGGCTGGCATGAAAAGTCCTCTAAACCAAGTCCAAGGCCATGGTTCTCTCGTGGAAAAGGGAATGGGATGTCAAGGGCCAGATGAGCCCTCTTTTTTCATTAGATCTAATTTTACCTTAGCATATAGATGTGGGTCAAAGAGTACCAATGCTGATGTTTTATTACAACTTTATGAAAGTTCACAATCTTCCGTGTTCTGATGATTTATCCTAAATTGTCAATGTCCCTCCGTAGCATACAATTTAGCGTAAATCTGACTAATGGTACATAACTTCTCTGTGCCATCATAAAGCAGTGTTGCATATCCTCTATTAAATATAATACGCTGAACAGGCTGTGACTATGCACCAAATGAAGAAACCAATAAGTATACGTATAAATATTGCTGGAAAATTAAGTAAACATGCATAATTATGGAGGATTAACTTAGCAAATGTAATCAGATATGGCCATTTCTGATTTAATCTGAAATATTACAGAAATCTGTAATCAGATTTGGCCATTATAAACAACATGCAATAATATCAGGGAACATACAGCCAAAATTCTCTTTTTTCCCCAAGAAGAGGCTTAAAGGTATGTAACTATTTAACACTTTATTTAATTATGAATTTTAAACAGAAAGATTCATTTAAAAAACTCACCATCTGTTTGTGGAGATTGTGTTGATTCAGTATCTGGGGAAGATAGAAAAACATCATAAAAATTAGTCTTATATGTAATATATGTTTAGGACATTACACTGTAATCACATTAGAATAAAATATATGGATGTGTAGATTCATTTAAAACTCCACCTGCTGTTGTTTCCCCTGGTTCTTTTTGATGTCACTTATAAATGTTTTAAGCAAATTATACAGAACAAAAAATTCATTTTTAATTGTCTTAATAAGAAAATATAAGTATTTGAAGAGGAACTAAAAAAAGTGTACATTTGACAGTTTAATAATGAACTGTATTCAAATAGATGAACTTAAGGACACGTCTTCTGTTTGTGGAGTTTGTGTCAGTTCAATATATGAAAAATTTGAAAATAACCTCATATGAGAGTAACACCAAAACATTTTCAAGACATCAGATAACATTAATCATGAAGTCAAAATCAGTTTCAACATTAAAACTCCACCTGCTGTTGTTTCCCAGGTTCCTTTTGTTGTG
>JAKKZN010000010.1:1419939-1439436 GCA_033441825.1 Pangasius elongatus
AAATTCACGTACACTATATTTTTTTGTGAATCCATTTATTTCTGTAAAGCTGCTTTGTGACAATGTCCAGTGTTAAAAGCGCCATACAAATAAAACTGAATTGAACTGAATTTTTCTGAACAGACCCACAAAATAATTTATAAACCTGTATGAAAGAGTCAGTGACAGTTAAGCTGCAGGAGGTCATGGCAATGTGTCTCACGCCCTCATGCTAACACACAAAGTCCTCGTAAGCTTGTAAGCTTAGACAAGAGCGCAAATTAAGCAAAAAATCCTCCATATTCCAGTTTCTGCTTTCTACTGGATGTAGCCATTGCTGTATGTCATGAGCTAATATGACACTAGTGGTTTTTATTTTATATTATTTATATATTATTTTTTTTTATTTTATTATTATTTAAACCCCTGTAGCCTTAAGCTGTAATTTTTTTTATCACAAATACGACACTAATAGATACAAAAAACGGCCATTTTTTTTTTTTTTAACAATTTCTGCAGAAAGAGTCTAAGACAAGGATGCATATTGACCTCTGCGTACTATCTCCGAAGTGTAGTTTAAATTTTATGAAGATATTTGATCATATGTGTTATCCACCCCAGCACTTTAACATGAACTGTAGTTATACTTTAGTCATATAACTCAATATAAATAAAACATAGCTACATTTGAGCTGCATTTTGTGGCCACAGTGATAAGTAGAGCTCCACTCAGACATCTCTCTCTCTCTCTCTCTCTCTCTCTCTCTCTCTCTCTCTCTCTCCTCTCACTGCACATCAGCACTTACCAGATGGTTAATGCTCGCTGTAGTGCTGCTTCAGACTGAGGCCAATATTCAAGAAGAATATTGGCAATATTACTAAAAGCACCCTGACTATGCCAGTCAGCGTTCACTTGAAGGGTGGCTGAGGCACAGCATGACGTGCTGTTAGGGTTTTGGAATTGTTCACGTCTTGCCCCGCTTACCCTTAAATGCTCACTCGGTTGCGATGCAAATGCACAAACATGCTTCAGAGCTTCACAGAAGTATAAACCAGCCTTCATGTCCTTCTTTGTGCTTGGTTAGTGAGAAGTAAAGCTGAATATCAGGCTCTGTTCTTTTCTGTATAAATAGAAATATGTGCGTCTTTCCAAATCCTGTGCTCCTATTTGACCTCAAATTATTTGGGCGTATTTTTAAAATTTGCATAATGATAACTCGGTGGGTAATGCGATCCAGGCTCATATTGAGAATTACAGAGCCACACTTTCTGAAAATGCTCAATATCTGCATATCTCTATGTAATTGTGATTGGTGTTAACCGCTGCTGTTTACTGGACTATACTGAAGCCCTACTATTTTCATTTTCTGTTGCTCCACAGGACTCTGTTGCCTGGTGGGTTGTTTTTTTTTTTTCCCCTCTTCTTTGGCTTTGTCTGGCCCATTGTTCTCATCCAGTGAGAATTCTTTGGGAAACCTTTTTAAATTATCCAGCTGCCTGTACCAATTTGCCAATTACTTTGCTTGGTAGAACAGAAATTGCTTCTGAGAACACATCCTTCTTCCCATATATTGGCATAATCAGATTCAATTTGAAGGATAATTTTAGGAAAAACAGTGATGTGTATTTGTGCATTCTCAGTAGAAGTATAGACACAGCGTTTGTTTTCAAAGCCCTGAAACATAAAAAAGACCATTTTCTGGAAAGTCATGCTTTTGCCTTCTAAGGAAATACATTGCCCAAAATAAATGAATTGCTAACACCATAATAAACCTAGATAGTTTTCTCTAATGTGTATAATTCTACCTTTTATTTCACTCATTCATCTTCAGTAAGCACTTTATCCAGGTCAGGGTGGCAGTGGATCCAGAGATACTGGCATCACTGGGTATGTGGTGGGAATACACCCTGGATAAGATGCCATTCCGCTTTAGTTCAGTATGCACAGACCTAGTTGCACTCTCATACACATCAAACTTAAGAGTAGACCTTTTCAGAGGTGGAAGGAAGCCAGAGAACCCAGAGGAAATCCACACAGACCCAAACTTGATATTGAACCGGGGACCTTGGAGCTGTGAGGCTGCAGTGCAACACACTGCACCACCGTGCTGCCCCACTTTTTTTTTATTTACGGTTGGCAAACTATGTACTTTTGAGTTCGGGGCCCTGAGCATAGCCTGGGAATACTTTCTCAGCTTGAGGTAAATGTAGTTGACTTCAGTACTTGCTCACTGACTTCATCTTTGAAGTGGTGCTCCTCTTCACTTCCTTCACCCTACACTTCACAGAGGTACATGACGATATGTAGAGAATATCTGCATGCTCATTGATCATTGGTCTACCACGGCTGTCTGAAAGACAGTGCTTTTGATATGCCCGACCTGTCCTATCCTATCCTTTGCGACAATGTTATTGGAAGTCATTTCTCTTATAGAAAGAAAGGTGATGAGAACATAGATGTGTGTTAAAGTAAAGGGTTTAGCTTTAGCAGATGCTTGTGGTAGGCCTGTCTGAGCTAACTGAATGAAGGATTGTTTCCTAAAATACAAGTGCTGAGTTTTGTCTCTTCTCGGCAAGTCTGCAGCTCTATCATCTGACTGTTTCAGTGACCCCCTGCATGCATCAGGCACATACTGTCTAGACTCTAAAAGGAATGGTTATCTTCATACATAATGTTCCAAAAGTATTCATTGTACTGTATTTCTGACACAGGCCATATCTTTTCCCCAAAGGCCAGTGACTTCAGAGTAAGATTAAAATTTGCCTAGGCAACTCGGATCAAAGGTTAAACTGTGCTCAGCTGGGCTTCCCTTTTGACACACTGCTGAACCAGACTACAATGAATTGACTGAATGAAAAGGACAGCACTTTCCACTTTGAAGCAGTAGCAGTGTATGGCAGTTCTTACTGCTGTAAATAAAATGTCTTTCTGAGGGATCATCACCAACCAGTTTTATTAATAGCTGAGAGGTTACTGTTACTCATTTTCCTGCACTGTTACTCATTTTACTTTTTTAAAATCAGGTATTGATAACATTTTCCCAGGAGGAGAAATAAGCCAGGGCAAGCTTGTTCAAAATGTCTGGCAGCTTAATCATCTGGAAGGGATCCATGCTGTTAATATTAAATAAGCAAGGAAACTGGCCAACTAACCTTTTTTTTTTTTTTTAATCCCATTTTTTTCCCCATGTGGTAATTTTCTCTACCTACTATTTAGTTCTCTTCTATCATATGCTTTCTCTAAGCCACCGCATCTTATAGAACTGATGCTCGTTCTAGGTCTCAGGGCAGCTGAACACTCAGAAGGAAGTGCTGTCTGCCCTCTTCGGTATACGTAATTGATGGGAGAGGTAGCTCAGTGGTTAGGACGTTGGGCTTCTGATCGGAAGGTCGTGAGTTCGAGGCCCAGCACCGCCAAGCTGCCACTGCTGGGCCCTTGAGCAAGGCCCTTAACCCTCAACTGCTCAGTTGTATAAATAAGATAAAATGTAAGTCGCTCTGGATAAGAGCGTCTGCCAAATGCCATAAATGTAAATGAGAGAATAATGCTGTCCCTCCCACCCAGAGAGCATGGACAAGTTTCTTCAGTTTTTTCTGTCTAGGACCCTCGGCCACAGATGGAAATGGCACTGTCAGTCTCCCAATGATAGGGGTTTTTGATGATAAAGATAACGCTTTTCTGTTTGACGTGTCCAGTTGGTGAATTTGAAACTTCACCGAAAACTTGCCTTTACTTTAGAGATATTTATCTTCTATGGATGATTTTTCCCAAATTAAAAAGGTTGAAAATTTGTGCTATCCCAGTGTGCGTTTGTGGTTAATATAGAACCAGCTGGGAGGTATGGTGGTGGAGCGGATAACACTCCCACCTCACATATCCAGAGTCCGTTCTATCATGAGCTCTATGCATGCACTCACTCCTTGTGTTTGCATGGGTTACCTCCGGAATCTCTGTTTTTCTCCCACCTCCCAAGTATATGCTGGTAGGTGAATTGGTGACTCTAAGTTGCCCCTAGTTAGGAATGACGTGTATGAATATAAATGTACTGTGATTGACTGGCATCTCATCCTGGATATATTCCCACTTCCAGTGTTTCCAGAATAGGCTGCAGATCCAGTGCACCACTGGCCAGGTTGCAGTTACTGAAGATGAAAGAATGAATGAATGAACCTTGATTGTTCTGAAAGAGTCTTCCAGAAATGAAACTTAAAATTTGCTTTGTCTTGTCTCCATCACTGACTCTGTTGTTCTTTGTTCCCTTACAGGATTGTTGGCATTCTATGGTGCACTCCTAGCTGGATCCAAGATGTCTCCCAGCATCCTGTCAGCACTGCCTAAAGGGAGACTCCATCAGCATCCTCTTCCCCTCCGGCAGCTGTAGATGAAGAACCAGCACACAATGATAGAACACCAGTGATTCCTGCCTTTGACGTTCCTCACCTCCCCATCCCTCTACTTTACACCCCTTCCCCGTCCCAAGCCTGACCATGCTGCGTTTCCTGCCCCTCAAACTGGGCCGAGTGTACCGCTGCCTGAAGCTTCTCTTTATCGTGGGCCTGTTTGTTGTGCTCTTGATGAACACTCACACACTTCTTGCCTCCTTTCAGAAGAACGAGCTAACGGACCGCCGCTTTATCCACCTCAACAAGTGTCCGGCTTGCTTCGGCACCAGTTGGTGTCGCAAGTTTATGAATGGGCAGGTATCCTTTGAATCGTGGGGCCGCCTGCGTTTTCTTGATGTCTTTAATGTAAAGAACGTTTTCTTTGCCCAGTATGGTGAGCCACGGGAAGGCACACGGCGCATCGTCCTCAAGCGCCTTGGCTCCAACCAGGAGCTGGCGGACATTGACCAGAAAATCTGCAAGAGGGCCACTGGTCGACCTCGTTGCGACCTCATCCAGGCCATGTACAAGACCGAGTTCGCCCGACTTAATGGAGACGTTCGCCTCTTGACCCCTGATGTAGTGGAAGGCTGGTCTGACCTGGTCCACTGCCCCTCGCAGAGACTGCTGGACCGGATAGTCAGAAGATATGCTGAGACTAAAGACTCAGGAAGCTTCCTGTTGAAAAATCTCAAAGACACAGAGAGGATGCAGCTTCTGATGACGCTGGCTTTTAACCCTGAGCCTTTGGTCCTACAGGTGGGTCTTAACATCCCTACTCATGATAATTGTCCAGTCTTTTGTTACGGTTAATTCTATGATTGTATCCTTCTTGAACAGAAGGTGTTTGATTGTGAAGTGATTAATATTGTCTATGCTGAGATGGATACATACAGGGGTGGACAAATCACTAGCCCTGTCACCTGGGACGACTTGCTGATTATTTCTCAAGGATGCAAACACGCATGCTATCTCAGACACCTTTTTAGAAAATGATAATTATGATGGTCGAGTTGTCCTCTACGCAGGAATTTATGGTTAACTACCATTTTTTTATTTAAGTTTCCAGGCAACCAAAACAGGAGACTGGGCAGGACACTGGAACTTTCACTTGCCCAGTAGGCTAGCTGTTGGATTTATGATTTGCCAACCCTGACATGGCAGGGGGGCGGTTTGGACAGACAGACACCGACACAAACACAAAGGAATCATGGTGTTTGTGTGTTTCTTTTAATGACATATAATAAGTGAACAGCCAAGCTGGGTCAAAACCTGTCACCCGGTGGTGACTGGACTTTTGCTGCTTGTCAGGGGCAGGGTGTGAGGCATTTGGGCTCTTTTCTGTACTTTGACTCAGAGCAGGAGAGCTACTCCGGCTGCTGCTTACAGGAGAGCGAGTGTTGCCATCTTCACCACCCTGGGAGCGTTAAAAAAAACGCGAATATTTTTGTCTGTTTTTCAGGTGGTTGATGCGACATATTCTCTGACACGTGCTCTCTGTCAGCTGCTCACCTGTTTTGTGCACACGTGTCTGTCTGCATGTGGGTGTGTGCGTGCGCACGCATCGGGGAGCAACTCTGCCACGTGCGAAACAGAGCAGAGGAGAACTGTAAACGCCCGAACATGTAGAGACAGAAATGACGTGCCGTCGTGTAAATAAGATAAATGACATAAGGCTATTTAGTTTGTTTAGTAAACGAACAAGTTATAGACCTGTTCTACAAGAAAGGTAACCTTAAATGACTTCTGTTGTGATCTGGCTCTATATAGGAAATAAAATTAAATAAAAATTAACTTGACCTTCTGGGGGGGCGGGGGTGCTGTTGCGGGGGCGGGGAGGGGCGCCCCCTAATGTAATGGCAGGGGAAACACTGTTATGGTATTACTGATTACTGGAACATTCTCTGTTCTCACAAGCCATTTGTGAGAAACAGAAACTTCCTACCTGTAATGTATGAGTTCTTACCTGTAATGTATGAGTTGTAAGGTTACAGGTTGATTATAATGTTTGTGCTTGAATAGCCGAGCTTGATATATCTCAAAATGGAACCTGTCAATATGACAGGATGCAAGTGGGCTCGGAAAACGTTAGTCCAAATTATAGGCTTTCTGCCCTTCATCCCTTTCTTCCCTTGCCCATATTTTTTGCGTAAGCCACAATGTGTTTCAAGCCTGAAATAGGCTTTCGACTGTAATCTTAGTTGCTCTCATCGCAAGGCCTTAATTGCAGCTTCTAACTCCACTTGGATGGGTTTGCCTTTAGCCGTGATGTGTGGGGATTTTTTTCCCTGTCTGTGTTCAATTATTTAAGCTAATGGTTAGTGGGATTTAAATTCAGAAACTGCATTTATAACCCAGACATCTCAAAAAATAACCAGTGAAACTGGTTTTATTAAATAAACCGAATTAAGACGATGTGTCTGCTTTCTCATCTTTCATGTCAGTCGGGATATTATCATCCATCATCTTCAATGTCTTGTGTTGAAACAGTAGTAATGGATATTAAAGTCCGTTATTGGCTGTGATTTCCCATACTGATTAGACAATCAATTCCAATTTCAGCTGGCATTGATTGCACCTCGTGAAGAACCACGACAACAAAAGAACAGCTTTGTGAAGAGTTCAGTGTCTGAACTGACCACTGATCAATCACAGCATCCCTCGTCCACCTGCAGGCATTTGGACAGATGGAAGGGAGCTCAGCTCCTCAGAGAGTCGAGTCGATAAATTCTGATTAGTTGTGTACTCACTCTTGCTCTCTCTTCTTCTTCTTCTTGTTTCTCTTTCCCATGTACCTTCTTGCTTTCCTATTTTCTCTCTGTGTCTCCTCTCATTTTTATCCTTCGCTTTCAGTATTTTTCTGTTTGCTTTCTTTGCTCCTTATGCTTTCTAGATCCAGATGTTCAGTGAAATAATTCATATCGTTAGCCTCATACCATAATTGCCTAAGTCATATTTGAACCAAATATGACTTGGGCAATTATGCTATGAGGCTAACGATATGTAATCACAAAAATAACTGAGTCCAAAAAAAAAATCGAAGAACTTTAGGAATCAGGTCAAGTACAATGTTCTACGCTGTAAAGCTTCTTTTCAGTGCACTTTTTGCAATCATAACACTAGTGAGATTGGATTTAGTTGGTCAAGGTGACATCATGGTTAAGAAAGGAAAATGAGAAAGCGAAAAGCATGTTTGCTAGGGATTGATATTCATTCATGTTCAGTGTGCACTAGTGTTGCCAATTTTGCGGTTGAACCCGAACCTATCCCGGAAACACAGGGTGCGGGGTCGGAATGCACGGTGGATGAGACGCCGACACTCATTCACATCTAGGTGCAATTAAGAGTTTGTAGACCACCTATTCATCACTGACAATGTGACAAGGTACACGTACTCCACACTCTTTCACTTGGAGAGGTACCTGCTGAAGCTTTCCTAATCCCCAAGTCTTCTTTTTTCACAATAATTAATGGGAGAGCTATCTGTCATGTGACTTTGGCTATTTTGTTCTGAAACAAGAAAAAGAGAAAGGAGAAAAATGTTGAGGGAATATTGGTTTGGAAAATGCAGGGAGCAAGGATTGTCTGTACTGCAAAGAGAACTGGAGGTGCACTGCAAAAAAAAAAAAAAAAAAAAAATACGTTTTATACTGTGCACAATCAAGAATTATGTCCTGTTTCCATTTGGGTATGACATGCCAAATAAGAATTTTTAGAAACAGTAGTATTGCGATTACATTTTGATCTTGCTCTCCCACACAAAGAGACCTGGATTCAGGGATCTGCTGCGCACGTCAGCAGATGAATTGATTTCCTCTCTGACTCTCATCGGCTGTTTCTCAGTGCTGTTCTTGCTACAAATAGCAGAGGGGTGCACACAATGCATCACTGAGACAATCAAACATGCTTGAAAATATTGTACCACATCTTGTGTCAAACATGGTGGAGGCAGTGTTATGACATGGGCATGTATGGCTACCAGTGGAACAGGCTCACTGGTGTTTATTGATGATGTGGCTGCTGACAGAAGTAGCAGGATGAATTCTGAGGTGTATAGGGCTCTACTCTCTGCTCACATTCAGCCAAATGCTACANCAGAGTCAGAGTCAAATCAGAGTCAAATGCTGCAAAACTGATAGGAAAATGCTTCAAAGTACAGATGGATAATGACCCCAAGCGTCCCGTGAAAGCAACCCAAGAGCTTCTTAAGGCAAAGGAATAGAATGTTCAGTCACCTGACCTCAAACCGATTGAATATTAGAGGGGTTTGTAGTTTTTTATGTTTATTATCATATTAAACCCCCTCCCTTCACATTTTATCCGGGCTTGGGAGATAAATTTTAGAGATTAAAAAATAATGAGGAGCAAAAATTGCAAGGGAGAGATGAGTAATGGATCTGGCATAAATGTGTACACTGTAAAAAATATTTACTGCAGAAGTTACACTAATGTATTAGTGTAATTTGGGTTGTGCAGAGTTGCCAGTAATGTACTGTAAATTTACAGTAAGTAATTGTAATCCATATGTACAGTGAAGTACTGTAATATATTTACAGGTAATTATTGTACTTTGAATTGAATTGAAAATAAAAGCTAACCCACTACACTCCTCACTAGGCTGAGGCTTTTATCCAAGGTGACTGATAACCGAGCAGTTCAAGGTTAAGGGTCAAGGACACAATCATGGCAGCTTGTCGATGCTGGGAATTAACCACACCTTCTTATTTTATTATAATTGCATAATACGTTGTTTATGATGCGTGTTATTTCTAATGTGTGTGTCTCGTGTCTCTGTTTCAGTTGGAGCCTGTAAGCAGTAAAACCGTGTCTATAAACCTCAGCGCGGGCGTGACAATGAAGTGTCCTTCTACTGTAAGCTGTTTTTAAGGCCACATTCACAAGCACATTTTCTTATTATTTCTTTTCCAATCAGTTTTATTTCTATAGCCGTTGTCCCAAAGCAGCCTTTCAAAACTCTGAATGTGACACTCCATCCATCCGTCCATCCATCCGGGACATCAACCAATTGACCTTTGTCCAATAAATGTCCTTGTGAGCTATGTTTATAGTATTACAAGTGCTTAATTTTCATTTCTCTATTTTTTTATTTCATCACTTTAGAGTAGCCCTTATTTTTCGACCAGTGGGCAAAGCTTATTGGAATATGTAGCCACACCCAAGACTGCGGTGAGTAAATAACCCCAACATCAGTATTATGACAATATCGCAGTGCTGTATGTGTATATAATTCTGGATTCTGATTGGTCAGAAGGTGTTGATTAATTCTCTCTAACAGCAGCTCTGACAGTACCGCAGGTTTACTTTATTATAGTAATGCACTCGTTCTAATACTTTATCGTTTCTATAGTAACAGTTCATTCACAGGAACTTGTACAGCAGACGCCCCACGTAAACTGATTAAAGAATGTGTGTAATCGTTGAAATGGTGAAGTTTTCTGCAGGAGTTTAATTAATATTTATGGAAGGAGTCTCCAGTGTCAGCGCTGTAACTTTAAGTTTTCCGACATCCTCAGGACGGAGGAGTTTACGCTGTGTGGTTTCTATGTTTCTATGGGTTTTTTTGTTCTTATTAACTTCAAGACAGAGAAAAACGAGAGGAACTAGTGAAGGAGCAACTGTAACTATAAATGGATAAAAAGTCTGAAAGTGTAGTTCTTTAATAAACGTAAAATTTGTACTTGTTAGCGAATTTCTGTGGTGTAAGAGAAATAAAATAATCAACCTCGGCTTTATCACACCACACCGTCACTGATTAGTTTTCTATAACGGCACAGCACAGAGTGTTTTATTCCTTACTTATTCCTCTTTTCTCTTTGTGNTGTGTGTGCAGAACTGGGGCAGTGACTTCTCATGCATGCACACCTCTCCCTCAGACACCGTACCTGCCTCAGGTGAGACAGCGTGTGCACAATGCTAAGCCTTCCCTTACATGTTAACTACAATAACCTTGTAGCTCCAAGAAGCAGTCCAGTGACACAGATCCGTCTCTCTTTCTCAGTTCACAGGTTGCGACCAGGTGACATTAACGTAGTCGCTGCTCTCGGAGACTCAATAACTGTAAGTGTGTGTGTATGTGTGTGTGTGTTTTAAAAACACACATTTGTGTGTATTACATTAACACACACTGTATTTCTGTCAGGCTGGTTTTGGTGCCAAAGCTGAAAACATCCTGCAGCTGCTGAACGAGGAAAGAGGCGTGTCCTGGAGGTGAGTTATACAGCGACGGTGTACAAATCTAAACATCATCGCTAATCTCCACAACCAGATCATTTCCCATCCCTGGCTTCTATTTCTAACGTTCTGTGGGATTTGATTGACAGTGTTGGAGGTGATGAGACTCTGGAAACAGTCACTACAATACCAAGTGAGTATACTGACCTTTTAGCATTTAGCATTCAGCTAGTTTGTATGGTCATTGTTTTAATATCATGCTAGCTAACATTTGAGAGATTAGGATTAAAGCTGATGTTAGCTAGCCTTGGTAAAAAAAAATTTCCCACGTTTCTCGGTTCCTTGGTGAAAACAGCTCTAAGTTACCATTAGAAATTAAAAACAGGGTTTTTAGTTTTGAATGCTGGATGATGTCATCAACTAATTTGCATATTCATTGATGCATCATGATCATTTGTGTATCAAATTACATATTAGTCTATATGAAGAAGGACGGCTTTTTAAGACATTCCAAATAGAAAATAATAAAATAGAACAGAGTTTTTATGGCAAAAGAAAATAATATATTATAATAAAATTTGAATAGAAAGAAGCCATCTTTGGTCACGGCACCACAAACTATGATTTTAGATTAGATTAGATTCAACTTTATTATCATTGAGCAGAGTACAAGTACAAAGCCAGCGTTTTACACATTTACAAAACACCTTATCAAGAACGCAGAATAAAACAAGCAGTGGTAGTGAGGGGGCGTGAAATGGAGAGGAAGGAAGTGGTTTCAGATGGAATAACTCACGTTTAGAACTGTAAATTTTACACAGAAGAGAGTTTAAAATGAAGGGTGAGGGCGGGACAAATTATGGTGATCAGTGATTGGCATTTGGGAGCGATGGTGATCAGTGATTGGCATTTGGGAGCGATGGTGATCAGTGAGTGGCATTTGGGAGTGATGGTGATCAGTGATTGGCATTTGGGAGCGATGGTGATCAGTGATTGGCATTTGGGAGCGATGGTGATCAGTGATTGGTATTTGGGAGCAATGGTGATCAGTGATTGGTATTTGGGAGCGACGGTGATCAGTGATTGGTATTTGGGAGCGACGGTGATCAGTGATTGGTATTTGGGAGCGATGGTGATCAGTGAGTGGCATTTGGGAGCGATGGTGATCAGTGAGTGGCATTTGGGAGCGATGGTGATCAGTGAGTGGTATTTGGGAGCGATGGTGATCAGTGATTGGTATTTGGGAGCGATGGTGATCAGTGATTGGCATTTGGGAGCGACGGTGATCAGTGATTGGCATTTGGGAGCGACGGTGATCAGTGATTGGCATTTGGGAGCGACGGTGATCAGTGAGTGGCATTTGGGAGCGATGGTGATCAGTGAGTGGCATTTGGGAGCGATGGTGATCAGTGATTGGTATTTGGGAGCGACGGTGATCAGTGATTGGCATTTGGGAGCGACGGTGATCAGTGATTGGTCGTTAGGAATCATTGAGTCGGCTCTCAAGTCGTATAACCAGCAACTGCGATGTGAGCTGGAGAGCCGAGTGCAGGACAGTCGCTAACAACTGCTCAAAAAGAGGCTAGATTGGTCACTAGGCTCTTTTTTTTTTAAATAAAGACTCTAAAGGGGTTTGAAAGTCAACAGTGACTTTTCCCATACTGGTCAAAGCATTATCTCTCATTCATCCCACAGGCTTTGGCTTGCACATATTGATAGTGGTGCTCTCTGCCTCAAAACATTATTTTTCATATTTTCTCACTGACTTTATGATGATGTTGGGCATAACAAATAATGATATCAGTATTTATACTGGTGCCTCGCCCTTGTGCACTCCCCTAGCGCAAATCATTTGGGCATAGGATATACAGGTAATTAAAATTTAGAATTGGATTTTTTTTTTACACTTGGCAAACTTGATAGCAGACTCACTACTGTACATCCTGTAATATGATTCTGGTGATAAATAATACAGTAAATATTTGCTCCCTTGTAGACATCCTGAAAAAGTTCAACCCAAATGTTTTCGGCTTCTCGCAAGGACGCAGCAAGAGGCCTAACGGCTTCAATATGGCCGTGAGCGGAGCTAAAGCAATGTGAGACACGCACACACACACACACACACACACACACACACTCCTGAACCCAGAGGTACACAGATGCACTCACACCTCATATCTTATCTCTAATTTGCATTTACAGTGATATCCCGGGCCAGGTCAGGGACTTGGTGGAGGCTTTAAAGAGCAGCACAGTGAGCTTCTGCTTTGTCTTCTCACTCGACTAGAATAATAATTTAGAGATTTCACTTCTACCTGTGTTCAAGTTTAATTTTTTTTACAACTCAATTTATTTGAAGAATTTGTGCCAAATGCTTTCCATCCAAACTTTTGACCCCAGTATTAAAGATGTGCTTTATGTTTTTTTTTGCAAATGAATACTCAGAGTCGCTCATTAAATAATTTAAATGTGATTTAAATAACTTTAAAACCATTACCTTTCTGATTTATCTTCGTTTGTTCCCTTTGTCAGAGTGTGGACTTTGAGCAGGACTGGAAGTTGGTGACTCTGTTTATAGGCGGTAATGATCTGTGTCAGTACTGCGAAAACCAGGTGAGTGGAAGACGATTCGGTTAAACAGCACTACGTCATGCGCTCACATTAACGCTTAATAAATCAGAAAATACTTGCTTTTTATACTAAGATGGCCTTCTTTTTTTTAAAAAATCTGAGAGAAAAATAGAAAAACAGGAAATAATGTTCTTTATACCACAGCACTGTTGAATTCTGGATTCTGATTGGCCAGAAGGTGTTGATTGATTTTCTATAACAGCAGCTCTGACATTAGCACAGCTGCAAATCACAGGTTTATATTAATGCGCTCGTTCTAATACGTTATCGTTTCTATAGCAACAGCTCATTCACAGGGACGTGTAGTGCCTGGAGCTCCACATAAACAGATTTAAAAAAATCTCTGATATAGTGAAGCTTTCTGTAAGGAGATACGCTTTGCGGTTTCTCTGTAACATAACTTATTAATTTCAAGAAAGTGAGAAAAAGAGAGGCTGGTGAGCAAACGACTGTTTATAGCTGCTATAACGTAAGCGACAACAGGAACTCATGTGGTTTGTGGAACATTAAATGTAGCTATAAAAAGATCAAATGTATATAGATCAAATGTGTCGTTCTTTAATACATTAAGAATTGTAACCATTGGCAAATCGTCGTAGTATAAGAGGAATAAAGCATGATTGGGACGTGCTGTTATATTCGCTGTGAATGAGCTGTTGCTATAGAAACGCTAATGTTTTAGAACGAGTGCATTAATATAAACCTGCGATTTGCAGCTGCGCTACTGTCAGAGCTGCTGTTATAGAAAATTACAATTAATCAACACCTTCTGACCAGTGCTGTGGTTTAAAAAGATATAGCTAAAGCATGTTCCTATTTTTTCAAAATATAGTTAGTGTGTGTGTGTGTGTGTGTGTGTGTGTGTGTGTGTGTGTGTGTGTGTGTGTGTGTGTGTCCAGTCCTCCCTTTCTCCTAAAAAGTACATAGGATACATCAAGGAAGCTCTGGACATCCTGTATTATGAGGTAAGTTACAAGGCTGTATTCTCGTAATATGTACTAAAGAAGCAGGTTTACAGTGTGTGTGTGTGTGTGTGTGTGTGTGTGTGTGTGTGTAGGTACCCAGAGTGCTGGTAAATTTTGTAGAGATCCTACAGATCGAGGACCTGCGTAAGATAAAGTCAAACGCCACAGGATGCACCTTGTTACAGCCGTAAATGAATCACATCACTCAATCAGTTAATATATTGAGCATTGTTTTCACACTGGTGTAAGAGTACCATGTGTGTGTTTGTGTGAGTCAGGAACCTGTGTCCATGTTTCCTGCGTCCTGAAGAGAACTCCGAGGAGCTGGTCGAGATGAAGAGGATTAATCGGCAAATGCAGGTTTGCATTAAATATACTTTTAATTCAGCCACTGATTTAATATGATTTACTGAGATCACAAATAAGGAGGTTAGTTTGTGTGTAATTTCATTGCTCATGTGTGAGCAGTTAGAGGGCTTCTTGTGGGTGACTTGCCAAAAATAATTGCGTAAATGACATCAGGGGAAAACAAAAAGTTATCATTTTATGTATGTGCTAATTGTTCTTGATATAAAGAATTTTGTAGAAGAATGAAACTAAAATACCACACATACATGTAATTACAGTTGCAGTTAATAGTGGTAAGAGACTATTTTAAAGAAAACTTTCCTATTATTTTGAGATACTAAAACAATTGCCAGAAAAAGGCTTCTGCAAATTTAGTACCTGCTGTTTGGTGGTATTTAGACGCACAATATCTGTTCCTGAAGTGACTTGTGCTACATTAGTATTTATTATCGACTATTTACATTGACTCCATCCAGTGTTTTGTACTTTTGGGCATAAACACCCCAGATTGCATGTACATTAAGGTAAAAACCTAAACTGGATAATAAGTTGATGTTAAGCTCGCGCTAAGCTCCGGATATAAATGTAAATTTATATTTGATCTTCATTAGCCATTCATGGTTTGTGCCCTTTCAGCACATAAGCGCTGTGTGACAGAGTTGTCTTGTCGTTGTGGTTAGACAGAGACAGAGTGGCTGGTGTTTGGAGGACAATATGAGAACAGAGAAGACTTTGCTGTAGTTCTGCAGCCTTTCTTCCAAAGCACAGTGGTCCCAGTGGGAGAGGTGAGTGTAAAAACTGGCAGCCATGTAGATGTGCCTGTACTGAGTCCTGGCAGGGTGAGCACATATGGTGGAAGAGTAAGCAAAAATAAGAAATTCTTCTGAACGGCATTCAGGGGGTTTCTCAGTAAACCCTCAGGCCATGGTCTCAGCCAGAACAGCTTACTTATCAAACTTAAGTTAACAATAACAATAACAGTATTAGATTCGTTTCTCAAACAGTATCTAAATTAACAGTTTACGATTCTCAAATTCCTCCAGACCTTACCAGCAAGGATTCTTTCAGACTTCATCAAAGACATAGAGGCTATAAGCATTAAAATTCATCATGCACAACCTCATCATCTAATACCGCAAACCCAAGAGGTGCCGTAATCCAAGAACATTTTGATGAAACTTATTGGGTTTAATAAGCTCTATCCCTTGATGCCGTCCTCTAGCTACCTGTGTCTCTGACTCGATACCATCCATGTTCCTTTTGGTATTATGCTGCATTCAGTTGAGTCGAACTTTCTGCTACAATACGAGGAAAAAAGATGGACATGTCCTTGAAAGCCATTAGTGATTAGTGACCACATCAGTTTATGTATTTGATGTATTTACTCTCTCAAAACAGTGTATGGATATTTCTCAATCTTGGTGTAAAGTTGTTTGAATAAGCCAAACCGAACTAAAATTTTCCGCCAGATTTACAAAAGTTTAGAAAACTTCAGATTTTCTTCATACTTGCATGCATATGTTGATCACGTCTCATCCGTCAGCTTAGGTGTTTGTTTATCTTTGGGTAACAGTTGTTGCCCAACAACGTTCCTCTTTCTTTACATAGTAATAGCAAGCAATGGTTTATTTCAGTTTAGTTCCTGGATGCATCTTACAGATTAACCGATTAGCGTCGGTTAAAGTGGTAAATGACCTCCTGCTTGCCTGTTCCTGTACTGGTTATGTTAGGATTTGTCAGTCTTGGCCATGAAAATTTGAATGAACAGGCTTGAAAACAGAGTTGGATTAGAAAGACAAATTCTTGCCTGGTGTAGATCTTTTGGAGGATCAGCAGCAGCTCAGCCAGTCCTACATCACCTCTACGAACATTAGGAATGATAGATTTTTTTTTTTAATCCAGATTAAAGCTTACTTTATTAAAAACTTATTCTCATGTGTTGGCACACAGTAAATGGTGGGAGGAAAGCTTTGTGCCACATGCTTTCTGTGCTACACTAACAAAAATGTTATAAGAATGTAGCTACCTTACTCTCAATACCAACACACACAACAGACACACACACACACACACACACGAAGATGGACTCACATCAGTGTGTGTCTCCTGCAGGACCGGACACCAGACCTGAGCTTCTTCTCAGTGGACTGTTTCCACTTCACTGAGCGTGGACATGCTGAGATGGCCATCGCACTGTGGAACAATATGGTTAGCACACACACATTTACACAAACACGCACAGATTCTTCTGACAATGCGGCCATGCAGAGATGGTCTTTAATCTGTGGAACAGTATGGTGAGTGCACACACACTCGCACATACACAAATACGCACAAACGCAAACTGACACACACTCTTCTGAGAATGTGGCCATGCTGAGATGGCCTTTACTCCATGGAATAATATTTTAGAACAAACATTTCTGTCAGTCTATAATAATAAGGGCTTCTGATAGGACAATTACAAAACTTCTGTTATGTCAGTGCTGGACTATGTTACCCATCAGCCCCTGCACATCACCTGAGTCACGTTCAGTTCTAAGGAGCACTAATATTTAATTTCTGACGTTTGTAGCCCACTTTGTCTAGAATTGTCATGTTCACTTTATGTTTGTGTGTTTCCGTGCTTGTCACCTCATCAACAGCGGTCTTTTACTTAGCACCAAATAAATCCTATAAAACACATTTATCATAAGGAAACATAATGGGGGAAAATATCAAGGTCAACTCAACAGAACGCTATTCCTGAAAATAATTTGTGGAGATGTAACTAAAATGGACTCAATCTCCATTCACTAACATGGGAATGGGCGGGGTTAAAACCTGTACTGCAGCCAGCCACTAGAGGGCCTCAGACGTTTTGGATTTACATTTAACTCCCTGTTACGGTGTCCAGTCATGCATACAGTCACTGTTGCCTATAAACTGATTTAAAAAAAGCATTTTACATATTATTTTTTTTTGCTGATTGCACCTTTAATGTCGTATGTCATAGCTGGAGCCGGTGGGCAGCAAACACACCTACAACAACTTCACACTTGACCGCAGCAAGATACTCTGTCCCTCAGAGGTAAACACACACACACACACACACACACACACACACACACACAGACAAGAAAACAGCAATTTGTTTAAACAGTTATGCACAAGATGCAGCAGAGTTGTGTGAAGACAGGCTACAGGAAGCACAGAAGGTGTGACTCTTTATTTCCCATAAAGAACAGACGAATGAAAAACATATTAACGGTTAGATCACGAGTCCTTTTGTAAAGATTCACTACAGACAGAGAGACAGAGACAAGGACAGAGCCACAGAGAGACGGACAAACACACGGACAGACAGAGAGACACAAAGAGGCAGGCGACTAGTGACACACACACACACACACACACACACACACACACACAAAGACAGGCAGATAGACACAAAGCTAGAGAAACGCACAGATGGAAACACATGGAGACAGACAGACAGAAAGCCACACAGAAAGAAGGACACATGACAATAGATAGATAGATAGATAGATAGATAGATAGATAGATAGATAGATAGATAGATAGATAGATAGAAAAAAATAGCAACCCAGTAGGATTAAAAATGAGAAGTGTATCAAATGCAAAAATGCAGAATAGATTATACACAGTTGCTCTCTCTCTCTCTCTCTCTCTCTCTCTCTCTCTCTCAGGATCATCCCTTCATCTTTACCCGAGTAAACAGTTTTAACTCTGAGTCTGTTGAGCCGGTGCCTACTTCACCTCTCACCAGCCCCGAGGGCTCAGTGGCACTCTGGGTAACTGCGCTGCTGACCATCGCTGGAGTCCTGGTGGGCGGAGTCTTGGCCTGGCTCACTCTATCCTGCGGCATGCGGAGGAAGAAGAAGAGCAGCGACGAACTCAGCTCTGTTAAGATACAGGGTTGCGAAAGCAAATTTTAATAATTACAATTTCAATTTACTAGAAATACAATTCTAGAAATAAACACTACCCATGTGGTTTATTATGTATAAAATAAAATATATGTAATTAAAAATGATTTGTTGTTAATTAAAGTGGGCTAACATAGTTCTCTTGTGTTTGTGTGTTTGTTGTGATGATTTTCACCTTGGTCACGTTCTCTAAATCAGTTTCTCAAACCAGTCCTCAAAACACACAGCTGAGTTTTTTCTCATTCCCAACACCGAACACACCTGTACCAGGTATTCTGATCTTAACTGTGTGTTTAAGGTGTGTTAAAGACTGGGCCAGAGGGAAAATATGGACTGCAGAAATGAGCCTCAGAGGACCTAAACAGGGACGTGAGATCTGCTGTAATTTCATGTTTTGACCAGCAGGTGTCAGTAAATTCTCTAAAGAACTTAACAGTTAAACAGTTAACAGTCACAATGTAAGTTACATTAACATACACTTGGATGGATAATTGAAGGAAATTAATATTAATTTGGTGGAATTATGATTAATTATAGGGACAGTGATAGAGCAGCAGTGTGTCTTTCATTATGAAATGGATATCTTTTTTTTAAAATCCATATATTCATGGATTAAGACTACAAATAACTGTAACTGACATTCTTAACATTGCTTTTTTTGTGCCCAAATATTAATTTTAAGAATTTGCATTACATGTCATTCTTTAAAATACAAAAAAAGCATACAGTATGTAGGAGAAAAATAATTAAATAAAAAAAAATAAATAAAACACTGCATAGATCAATTTTGCCCAGAAAAAGATCTCATCATTAAATAAAATAAAAATAATAATAATAATAATAAGATTCAAAACACATTAAAGGTTTTTCGGTATAAATTTTCTCTCCATTTTCCACGAATATTTCAAAGCATTTGTTTTGTTCTTTCACTCTTGTGTTACAAAATACTAACTTAAATTACTATACTCCATTTCACATTTTATATAATCTTTCTAAGAAAATCTATTTATATGGTCTTTGATTTAGTGTGTAGTATTTATTCTTTCTTCTACTTTTGCTTCTTCTTGCTA
>JAKKZN010000010.1:1451947-1461947 GCA_033441825.1 Pangasius elongatus
ACAATCCCTGCCGGACCCGAGACTCGAACCCACCACCTTCAGGTTCACCTTCAGGTTACAAGTCCGACTCTCAGACCTTTAGGCCACGACTGCCCCTATTTGCATTTAAATGAGGGAAACAATACTGCTACTTGAAATTCAGTATTTCCGCTTTAGGCTCAGTCACAAAATTCATTTTGGAGCGTACTTTTGTCTAAGCTGTACATGTGCAGCAGTGAGGACAAAATTTCTTCATGAATTTAATGAAATCAGATGAGATGGGGAGAAATGCAAAACTGGTAGATGGAGATAAAACGTTTATGTTGATGTTTACGACAAAAATCATTTTAGGAAGGCAGCTTGATTTGAAAAATTTTTGTAAGCACTTTTTTTTTTTTTTTTTTTTAAATTCCAATCCTTCTGACTGCCAAGGCAACACAAAGGCCACTTGACCTATTAAATGATAAAACAGATTTTATTATAGCACTGGACTTTTAATCAATGAAAGGGATGAATTGAAAGGGAAGTCGACAAGGGTGTGTTTAGACCCAATAAGCACTACGACGTTTAATGGCTTAGAGCTTTATTCAGTTTATTTTAAAGGAGAGGAGGAGAGTCTCTCAGTGCCCTCGCTCCTCCTGCCTCCAGCCGACGGGGGTTGAGAGGGGTGGTCCTCCTCCGTACGTGTTGTAGAGCCAGAAGACGAGTGTGAGGAGGAAACAGGGCAAACCCATGTGCAGGTTGGAGAGGAGCCACAAGAGCAGCAGCCACAGGCTGATCTGTACCAGCAGCACAGGCCATGACTGGTTACCCATGATGCTCTGCTTCAGTGTCACAACGGCATGGTGTATCCAGGAGAATAAAGCACTCTGCTTCAGCCAGGTCACCACACGTCTGAGGACGGCGCGGACGCCCACCGTGGAGCTCGACTGGGAAAAGAACAAGGTACTTTGGTTAGACAGCATAGAGAACAGATTATAAAGATATAAGGAATAAAAAACTTAGGGGTGTTATTATAGTAAAATAATCAGCGATGTGGTGGTATGATAACGCAGACTTACCAGAGCGTTTTATTCCTATTATACCACAGGAATTTGCCAGCAGTTACAATTTTTTTCATTAACGAACAATGCATAAGTTTTTAGTTAGATGTATTGCTGTAGAGCACCCGTGAAACAAGTTAGTTCCTGTTCTCGTTTATGTTATAGTAGCTATAAACTGTCATATCCTCACCATCCTCTCTCTTCTCTCTCAGGAAAACACAGATTGTCATGTTGCCTAGAAACCACGAAGTGTAAACTCCTCTATCCTGAAGATGTCGTAAAAATTAGTTACAGCTTTACCTCTGTCTACTGCAATGCATCGACACTGGAGACTCCTTCCATAAACGTTAAATAAACACCCCCCCTTACAGAAAACTTTATCAACCGTACCAATGATTGCACACGTTTTGTTTTTGTTTTTTTACATGAAGTTTACGTGAAGTCCCTGTGAATGAGCTGTTACTATAGAAACAATAACGTATTAGAATGAGCGCATTAATATAAACCCGTGATTTGCAGCTGCACGACTGTCAGAGCTGCTGTTATAGAAAATGAATCAACACCTTCTGACCAATGTGATATCTCTCAGGATGATGATGATGATGATGATGGTTTAGGTGAGCTTCTAAAACAGAACAGAGAAACTTTTTGCCAGTATCTCCATGTGCAAAAGTGATGAGTGGTGATGTGTTTGGTGTCGTCTTGTGGTTTCACCTGTTGATCTGCTGTTAGCTGAGAACTCGGTCCGGCAGTTTCTCTGTGCGCTGGACTGTTCTTTACGTTGGCTTTATGTTTCAAAGTCTTGTCTTTTCTCCTGGCTCTCACTTCCATACTACGATTTCCTGTGGAATATATATTGATCTAATTTTTGTCATTTAGCTGAAATATTTATTTAAATATTTGTGTATTTAAAAAAATTAAGCGTGACATCAGATTTGATAACTTTATCATGATGTGATGTGATAACGACAGATCTTCCTCCAGCTTTGTACTTAATGGTTTGTGGGGAAAATCAAATTCTCCCAAATTACTTCAACTGATCAACTGAGATTGATAAAATATTATCAACTGATCAAGACATATTTGAATTTTTTTTTTTTTGTAAGGAGCAGACATGTGCAGATGTATATAATACCACAATATTAAAATTACTTCAAAATACCATCATGATTCTTTTGTACCAAATGGAAAGAAGCTACCTAAATAGGCATCATATTTTGGGTGGTATTTGTGTTACCATGATAAACTTGTCCCAGGAAAAGGACCAGTGTCTTTTAAGGTTCCTTATTATGAACAAATTTGAAAAATATGAAAAGGGGATCCCATAATACTATTACTTGTGAAAATAGACAAATGTATGTATGACTATTAACAAAAATGGACACTTATTGACAACAATAACACTGCGGTAATGTTGTGTCGAATTGAAATACGCTGTGTAAGTGGGAAATTTGAATTTAATTCCTCTCTTTTAGTGATGTAATTTTCCTACAGTATCTCGCTATAAAGCAAGTCTTTTTTGTCCTTCAGATCAGGCATTAATTGTCACTTCTAAGTGGCCAAAATGGTGGTACTGGGAATCTGCTGGATTGGAACCAGTAACATCAAGAGTAGTGACAAAACTGAAATATTGACAGCTTGAATAGCTAGCATTTAGCTAAATCATTTTAGTATAATGAGCTAGTATTTATAACAATGTTAATGCTTGGTTTACCCCATCTGAGCAAGGTTAAACATAAACTGTTTTTGAAAAATTATTTCCACCATAATGTGGATGTATATTTTGGAGAAACATGACCACTGAGGAGAGTAGATTTGAAGATTATTATTATTTTTATTATTATGAATGAATATTCCATGAAAGTAACACCTTTGCTGGAGATTTTACCATTGCTTTTATATGTTGAATAAATGAGTGGTAAAATGTTCTTAAAGACAGAAATAGAAGTAATTTGGATTATATATTTTTTCCTGTCAGCTCTGACTATACACTGTGTGACGCAGTGATGACGTTTATTCAATATGGCGGAACCGGTAGAAGTTCGGTTAGAGGTTGATGCTAAGAGTAATAATAGTCTCATTTTTTAGTCGTAAATATGTGTTTTATTGGTGATATTGCAACACATCTGAGGGAAATGTTGATGTTTCCTGTGTTTTTATCTTGGTTCCACTCTCACTCTGGCTTTAACTTTAGCGTATAATAGACTTTTTAAATCCAAGCTAATTAATCCATGCTCGCGGTCCATGTTTCCCAGTTGCCTAGCAACAGTGTTCTCACGGCTTCAACCGCTACCTGACCTGCCAGTGTACAACATATTCTCCTTCATATATATAAAAAAATATATATTATTCATCATTACATTTGCAGCAGTGGGATTTGTGTGATTATTTTGTGTCATAAGATATAAACAGATAAATATATAAACACTAATATATTTTCATTAAAAATTATTTAAAAAATACACTTGTATGAAATTTGCTGTACTTCAGAACTCAGATTAATCGTTTTAGAAGTTATTAATATGCAATTCTTATAACTCTTATAAGAAATATATTAAGAAAAGTAAGAAATAAAACCGCAAAAATGAAGAGAAAAGTGACAAATGCTTAGAAACGAACCCGTGTATACTCCAAGACAGCAGGGGGCGATGTGGCTCACTGAAACGCTACTACTACGAAGATTTCGTCCAAAATCGCTTTCTATTGGCCACCTAGCAGACTAAGTATAACCTAGAACACACGCATGTCGTACCCTACTTATGGTGCCTATGTAGGGAATAGGGAGGTATTTGGGATTGTGCCCGATTTCTTACAGTATGTTGTTTTTCCGGCTGAAGATGTGTCACTTGAACACAGTTGAAGCCGAGATAACAGTTTGGAGCACATCTGCAAGCTTTATGTCTTAATTATTTTTACTAAATTAACCAGAAAACAGTTTAGATACAGACTTTTCCCCTCTATTACATTCGGGTCACACTTTATCCCCTGTCTGACAAGTCGTAGCTCTTCATTAATGATCAGGTTAGCTGCTCTTTAGCCGTTAGCTCTCAGCGCTCTTTAATTCAGGATGTCCTGCAGTTTGCTGGATTTTTGCCGCGTTCAAGAGCTCAAACAAGTCCGGGATTTTCTCTTAAACAGTCAGAAAAATCCCTCCACAGATGACAACAAAGAGCAAACAGGTAACGCTGAGCCTGCTAGCTAGCTATGTCAGATTTAAGTTAGCTATCTAGCTAAATTCCCCCCCACACACACCCTTTTTAAGTAACAAATGTTCTGTTATCAATAACGCTTTATAAATCGTGAATTTAAATGTTGAACAATGATACATATTGCTCAAGAATCTAACTGAAGTAATGTCAACATTTACTTAGCTAGCTCATCGTGATGTGTGATACGACTCACTTTAGTGAATCGATTCTTATGAACTAAGAAGTTAGTTCATGAGTTTGATTTGTTTGATTCATTAGACAGGGATTCATATGAATCAAATTAGAGCATGTCAACGTTTAACTAACTAGTTAATAGTGACGTGTGATACGACTCACTTTAGTGAATCGATTCGTATGAACTAGTAAGTTAGTGCATAGGTTAATGCACGAGTTTGATTCAGTTGATTCACGACTCAGTGATTCAAATGAATCAAATTAGACAGCTAATGATTTAACCTGAATGAAATAAATAAATTAAAGGTCTGACGTGTGTGATATGGCAAAATAAATATAACAAATATTTAGTTTTGCTAAAGAAATGACTGAACAAACCACTGTACATACTTCAGAAACGTTTTAATATTTGTAAAAGATATTTAATGATCAATGAATTTAATGAATCAACTGAGACGCACAGATTTAAGGTGGTTTTTGTCCTAGGTTAATAAAATCAAGCTGAACCTGCAAAAAGAAACATGAGTAGTGATGTCATATGATGAAGTTTGTGATTGGCTAATCAGATCTAACTTAAGCTCCGCCCTTGTTGACCAGAAATGACCAGGAACGATCATCCGGAGAAATCACGACATGCCGCATCCACACGGTGAAAAAGACTTAATTAACGCATCCGAAGAGACGGTAGTTGTTTATTTGTGATTGGGAATTGATTCACCTGGCTGACTGACTCACTCAGAGGAGTGGTTCCTTAAAGAAACGATTCACCAACGCAATCGTTCATTTATCTTCCAGAGTTTATTCTCAGAATGCAGCTAGTCAGTAAACTGCTTTCGCAGACGGCGTACACTTACTGTGTTCAAACGCCTGTGTTCAGCTGGTTATAATGTCAGTGTTCGAATCGGCCTGGGAGAGAGAGAGAGAGAGGAGAGAGAGAGAGAGAGAGAGAGAGAGAGAGAGGAGAAGTGACGTGAGTTCTGCTGCACTGCAGTGACAGAGAGATGGAAGGAGAGAAGGTTTGCCCTTTGCTGAGTGAGTCATCCTGTACAAGGGCACAAACATATCTTTCTCTGTGTGTGTGTGTGTGTGAGAGAGAGAGAGAGAGAGAGAGAGAGCGCACAGTAGGACAGTAGGTGTTAATTCTGCAGAAACAGCACACAGCTGCAGAGTGGATTGTGTATTTACATAGATATAAGTGGTGTTTAAACACACACACACACACACACACACACCCTTTTGAAACGATTCAAAAAGAATGTCTATCTCTATCTATATCTGTCTGTCTTTATATCAGACTGTATATATCTCTTTATCTTTATTTTTATATCTCTCTCTCCCTCCCTGTTTTCTTCTCAGTCTGTCTGTTTATCTCTCTACTTTTTTGACTGTAAGTCTCTCTCTCTCTCTCTCTCTCTCTCTCTCTCTCTCTCTCTCTCTGTTCATCTGTCTGTTTCTCTTTAACTCCCTCCCTGTTTTCTTCTCAGTCTGTCTATCTCTCTACTTTTTTGTCTGTATGTCTGTCTCTCTGTCTCTCTCTCTCTCTCTCTCTCTGTCTGTCTCAATATCTGCATGTCGCTTTATTTATCTCTCAATCTGTCTGTTTCTCCCACTGTATATATCTGTCTGTCTACCTCTTAGTCTGTTTATCTGTCCATCTGTCCGTCTGTCTGTCTCTACCGTTGTGTTTATCTGTCAGTCTGTGTATGTATCTGTATATTAACACTCACTAGTCCTCATTAACACTCGTTTCATTTAAAAGCAGAACGACAAGAACCGGAGAAAACAGTTTCTTTTTTCCGCAGCTCTGCCCTCCTCGCATCCCTGGATAGAGACTCGATATTATATATTAACAATTTATTAACAAATATATAAACAATCCTTTGCACAATTTATAAAAACATTTGCAGCATCTCTTCTGAATTGTTCACTCTCTCTCTCTCTCTCTCTCTCTCTCTCTCTCTCTCTCTGTAGAGACAGATTTAGAGTGGGATGACTCAGACTGGGGCTCCTGGGAGGCAGCGGACACCAAAGAAGATGGAACCAGGGTCTGTGCTTTGTTTTTACACACACACACACACACACACACACAGACACACACACACCCCACTGCTGACGCCATTAGCGCTCGGTTTATGATAATATACGGGAATTTAAATATAACTCATAAATGCTGAGTTGATTCGATAAATCCTGTGATGATTTGTTTAACACCCTGAAGATTTTATAAAACCTTTCTCTCGTCCTCACTCCCTCGTGCTCTCACTCTCTCACTCCCTCGTTCTCTCACTCTCTCGTTCTCTCTTCCATCATTCATTATTTATCATCCAGTTATCCTCAACATGCAGGCTGCTTATTGCTTTCAAATCTCAAAACTTTTCTCTTTACACAATATTACTTTATAAAGAGACTTTCAGTGTCAGAAAACAGACCGTGTTAGAACAAGTAAGTAAGCAGATAGATAGATAGATAGGTAGGTAGGTAGATCAAGAGTCAGACAGATAGATAGGTAGATCAAGAGGCAGATAGATAGGTAGATAGATAGATAGATAGATAGATAGATAAATAGGTAGATCAAGAGGCAGATGGATAGATAGATAGATCAAGAGGCAGATAGATAGATAGATAGATAGATAGATAGATAGATAGATAGATAGATCAAGAGGCAGATAGACAGACAGACAGACAGACAGACAGACAGACAGACAGATAGATAGATAGATAGATAGATAGATAAATATGCAGATAGATAGATAGATCAAGAGGCAGACAGGCAGATAGATAGATAGACAGATAGATCAAGAAGTAGATAGGTAGATCAAGAGGCAGACAGGCAGATAGATAGATAGATAGATAGATAGATCAAGAAGCAGATAGATAGACAGATAGATCAAGAAGCAGATAGATAGATAGATAGATAGATAGAAAAGTATTTACATTTAATTTTTAACCTTTACTATCTCTGTATATTCTGTATATTCTGTATATCCATGTTTGTCTCCAGCCTGATGATGATGTACAGCAGAGCAGCGCCCCCTGGCTGCAGGACTGCATGCTCGCCCTGTCACCGTGCTCAGACCTGCTGGTCATCGCTCGAGACCACAAAGCTGCGTTCCTCTCTGGTACACACACACACACACACACACACTCGCACACACACACACACACACTCGCACACAGGTGGATAAATGAGCTGTGTTCTTTGGCAGCCAAATGGCAGACAGACGCCACCGGAAAGGAGGAGATGACTCTGGCTGTGACCTGGAGCGGCACGCTGAGCGCCGAGGACGGGTGAGACGCGATGGGGGATAAGATTAAAGGAATAAGAAGGAGAGAGACGAGAATGAAAGGGGAGAGTGGAATAAACTGGCAGAAGAAAATGAGTGGGTTCTTAATATAGTGAGGAAAAACAGCAGAAAGGAGACTTGTAGGAAAAGATGTGTGTCTCTTTACTGTATAAGCTGCAGGAAAAAAAAAACGCTCTATAGTCCAAACATTACGGTAAATCTGAGCTTCACTGCAAGTCAGAGCTGTAATTCTGTTAGAAATCGACAAAGTGTTCATTCACAGATTTATAGCTTATTGATTTTGATGTTTTTCTGCACAGAGAGTGTGTGAGTAGCGTCATCTGCATCCCACTGGCCAGCCAGAAGAGGTGACACAATACTGACCACACACACACACACACACACACACACATATCTATACGCTCTATTTAGGCAAATATCAGAAATAAACTATTCAGCTTAACTGAAACGTGTGCGTGTGTGTGCGTGTGTGTGCGCGTGTGTGCGTGTGTGTGCGCGTGTGTGTGTGCGTGTGTGTGTGCGCGTGTGTGTGCGCGTGCAGGAGTTCTACGGGTCGTCCTGACTGGACATGTGTCGTGGTCGGCTTCAGTTCCGGATACGTTCGCTTCTACACAGAGGTATTGTGACCTTTTGCTACTTCTGGTTTGTGTTTTTTTTACAGATTTGATAAAGCCTCATGATTGTGTGTGTGTGTGTGTGTGTGTGTGTGTGTGTGTGTGTGTGTAGAACGGGGTTCTCCTCTTGGCTCAGCTGCTGAACGAAGACCCGGTTCTCAGACTGAAGTGTCGCACATACGAGATCCCGCGTCATCCCGGAGTCACAGAACAGGTACATGCGAACACACACACACACACACACACACACACACACACACACACACACACACACAGTTACTGCATGTCATGATGTATTTGTTTACATTTTTATTTTACTTTATTTAGTCCATGGGATTGTGAGAAAAGGCATAAGACTCAGTATCGGGATTTTACATCCCGGATCCCTGAACTGTTTGCCAGTGAATTTCTCACTGGTCAGTCTTGCCTATTTCTCCATGTAGTTACAGTCAGGGGAAGGTTATTAAAGTGTTATTGGGTACATTAGCATTATCCACTGCCACATTCAAAATTCCTCAGGGATGCTGATGGAAATGAGCGTCATGAGAGCAGACCAAAGAAATGCTGAGCTCGGGCAGCACTAATGGGGGGAAAAAAAATCTTGTACCAAAGCAACTTAGTGTCTGGAAAATATATTGTGTAATGACTGTAATTAACCAGTAAGTGTGTAGGCACTCTCTCTCTCTCTCTCTCTCTCTCTCTCACTCACACACACACACACACACACACACACACACACACAGAGAAGAGTCACTTAAGAGTACACCCTTAATAACACATCAAACTAGCCTAGAAGTCCTGAGAGTAAACTGTCTACTACACACACACACACATTCCTAACCTATTTCATTGGTTCTGAGTATGTGTACGCTTAAAACCGATTGGCTAACTGGTGTGTGTGTGTGTGTGTGTGTGTGTGTGTGTGTGTGTGTGTGTGTGTTTGACAGCATGAGGAGTTGAGTATTTTGTACCCAGCAGCCCTGGTCACCATCGATGGCTTCAGCCTCTTTCAGTCTCTACGTGCCTGCAGGAATCAGGTCGCGAGAGGTAGGAGTGTGTGTGTGTATGTGTGTATGTGTGTGTGTGTGTGTGTGTGTGTGTAAGAGGTAGGAAGTAAATCAGTAATCTCCTTGTTTGGCTTGTTTGAAGGGATTTGGACTATAATACAGCTCCAGTTTGATTTGATTTCTTTGTAAAACTCTTTTTTTTTTTTTACAAACATTTTTGAAAAATATTCTGATAATGTGTTTTCAAGTAAAATACGCTACAACGATGTTCATGAAACCAGAACGTGAAATTCCTTATTTTACACGATGAAATACATATATATATTTGATCAGTACTCATTTATTAACATTCTACAAATAAAAAGTTAATGTAAAAAACTCTGACTCTAGCCTTCTAGTACTTTGTATAATTATAGTAGTAAAGAATTTCATGGTCGTTTTATGAACTGTGTTAAGTTCAGTTTGTGTTTTGTATCTGATCCGTAGCTGCTGCAGCAGGAAGTGATGTCATACAGCCTCCTCCTCTCACCTATAAGAAGTGGGGACTGCAGGACATGGACACCATCGTGGACCACAGCAGCGTGGGTACGGATTCGTTTTTCGGTGTAGAAAGAAAGAAAGAAAGCTGGAGTGTTACATCTGAATGAGGAGGAGGGAGGAGGAGGATGA
>JAKKZN010000010.1:1484285-1497955 GCA_033441825.1 Pangasius elongatus
TAAATGCAGAGCACAAATTCTGAGTATGGGTCACCACACTTGGCCACAAAGTCACTTCACTTCACTTCACTTCATAACTGATCCAGTTAAAAATGGATAGAAATGTAAATATGATTCAGGATATGCGATAAGGAGGCTTCACCTTGCTGTGCATGTCCTGGAAGACGCGGAGCTGCGCCGCCTCGTACGGCCCGTTAAACGTGTAGTAACAGTTCTCCCACTCGGCCATGATGCCCCAGCGCTGGAACGCTGCCCGCTGACTCGCGATCGCAGATTCTGCAAACTCCCGAGCTGCACGGCATGGAGAGAACGTCAGATGAGTCACGCCGGAAAGAAAACAGGAAGTGGAAGCTTTTTTTTTTTTTTTTTTACAGTAACATGAAATAACTCTCCTGACCCCTGACCTTTCTGTCTGATCTGTAGGGGACTCAGGTGTGTGGTGTTGAGCTCTCCCAGGGCCTTGAGCTCGATGGGAAGACCGTGGCAGTCCCAGCCGGGTACGTAGTTCACTTTCTTCCCTCGCAGCATCTCAAACCGATTGTGGATATCTTTCAGGATCTGCGGAGAACAAAGGAATGCTTGGAATGCTCATGGAAATGTCACGAAAGCCAACACACGTCTGTTTTTATTCCTTTACTTTCACGTTCAACTGTAGTGCCTAAAATATAAAATAGCACGGACACTGTGCCAATATTTCTGCTTTAACACATCAATCAATTTACACCTACTGGTATATACGCATATAAACAGTGATTTTTCGAAATAATATCAAATGATCACAAGTTTGAAAGTTTAATATTGGCACCCTTCTGAATCATGCCTCCGTTACCTTGTTGAGGGCGTGGCCGACGTGGGCGTCTCCGTTGGCGTAGGGCGGGCCGTCATGGAGGCAAAACTCCTTCTTGGCTTTTCTCTGTCTCTGCCACGTGTACAGCTGATCAAAACCACACTCCTGCACAACAGGATGACAAATTACCAAATCAATAACACACACACACAACACATTAAAGGAAAAACAAAATCCATCCTGAACGACTTGCACATTCATCCAACGTGATCTTCAACAGCATCCTCCCTTATATTATAAGGATATTCTGAATTCGAACACTTTGGTTTCGCATAATGACGTGCTGATTGTAGTGCGCTGGGATTCATCTCCACACAAAGGGAGCGATGCAGCGGCGCTTTAGTGACAGAGCAGGACACAACCACTGACTGTTTCTAGAAATAGTGAAAATGCAGCAGCAACCAACAAATTAGCACCAGAACCACTAAACATGTTATAAATATTTCAATATAAATATGTTCAGTGTGTTTCAGGATGGAGTTTTCCCTTAATACGGCTGTACAGGTTTATAGACTGTATATACACACACACACTATATGGTCAAGTTTGTAGACACCTGTAGACGTATGTGCTTATCGAACATCTCATTCCAGATTTAGTCCCCATTTGCTGTTCTAATAAGCTCCACTCTTCTGCGAAGTCTTTCCACTAGATGTTGGAGCGAGGCTGTGGGGATTTGTGTTCATTCAGCTNGCTGATGTTGGGATGTCGAGGAGGTCTGGGGTGCAGTCGGTGTTCAGTGGGGTTGAGATCAGGGCTCTGTGCAGGACACTCGAGTTCTTCCACTCCAACCTTCACACTTCACCATGTCTTCATGGAGCTCGCTTTGTGCACAGGGGCATCGTCATGCTGGAGCAGGGTTTGGGCCTCTTAGATCCAGTGAAGGGAAACTGTAATGTACCAGGACATCCTTAACTGTGTGCTTCAGACTTTGTGGCAACAGTTGGGTGTAATGGTCAAGTGTCCACATACTTTTGACCATATAGTGTGTATGTATATAGGTATTAATATACCCTATTCTGTGCATTTAGTTAGGATGTCACTCTACAGATGCACTACACAGGGTGGGTGTCCAAATTGAGATCAAGCCTCAGTAACTGTAATGTTAAAATCTGTGTGTGTGTGTGTGTGTGTGTGTGTGTGGGTGTGGGTGTGTGTGTGTGTACCCGCTGTATCCGCAGCTCGAGATCCAGCAGTTTGTGTCCGCTGAGCTTCATGGGGAAGTCTGTGCGGGGCAGCAGCACGGTGTGTCTGTATCCCCCCTTAGTGTGAACTCCGGCCCCGGGAACGGCCGCTGCGTCCCCGGCGGAACTGAAGGAGAGAGCGGGCCGGAGCGCGGCGACTCCCCGCACACCCAGTCCCCGCCTCGCTAAAGCGGAAACACGGCACAGCAGCATGTGGAGAAACCTCTTCTTCCACTTCTAAATAACTTTAGAAATATATTCAATGCATAAATGCACTCTGTGTGTGTGTGGGTGTTTACTGCGACCTCTTCAGCGAGTAGCCTCTCAGTAACTGTTTCCGCCCGGAAGACTTCTAAAGACGCACACATACGGGTGCTGTAAAGGGACACGTCTCGATTGCTCTGTTATTAAATCGCTTTATCACTTTTGATTGATAAATATATATTTAAAGCTGCAGTATGTAAAATATATTAACTTTAAAAAATGGACCAGAAACAATCTATATTAGGTCTAGGGAGTAAAGATACATACAGTGAGTGGCTGGGAGTGCTAGAAATCATCCATCCATTCCTCCCATTTATTTTCTGTACCGCTTATCCTACACAGATTTAAAAAGATTGACTGATTTTCTTCATCCTAATGTGTGTATATTGGTATATGCTAATCAGCTGTAAATTACCAAGTACCTTCACAGCACGGCGAAGTGGCGTCTTCGGCCATGAACAAGCAGAAACGGCTGCAAAAAAGCCCTCACGGAAACAACCAGAGTGCAAAATCCCACCTTCCAAGCCCTTCAAGCCCTTGATCAACCAGTATATATTAGACAAATGGCAAGCGGAATGGGAAAAATGTCGAAGTAACAATTTATTTGAAATAAACCCTGTAGTTTAAAATATGCACCTACCCTTTTAAAACTAGACTGCATAGGCCACACCACACTGACCCATGGGTATCTATTGAAAGACAAAGAACCACCAAAATGCCAATATTGTAACACTCCCTTGACCATAAAACATATTTTTTGGGTCTGTACTATTTTTAATGTCATGAGACAATGCCTTTCATCAGGAAAAACTTTGAAAGACTTGTGTTATAAGATGGACCCAGGACATCTATTCCAATTTTTATCATCATTTATTAAGTAAATTTAAAGAAGCCTTTTAAACAGTCATCATGTTGTACATAATTGTCTGACTTTTTAAGCTGAATTTTATTGAATGTTTGATTACTACCTGTAGTTGCCATGAAATAGCCATTGAAGCTGGTATGGCAATAAACTCTAATACAAACAAAAAACCTTCACGGCACATTTACATTTAGCCACACCTACAAGACTCCATAAAAAAGCAAAGCTCGCAGAGAGCTGAAATTACAAAATGATCATTAAATGGTGAAAGAGTGTCTTCTGATCACAGCATGTGCTTAATCTTCCAGTAATGCAGCTCAGGCACTGCAGTGCGTCAGCTGCCATAGACACACACTGGCTCGTCCTCCTTCTATAGGATGCCATTACTTTTGTCCCAATTGAATGCTTTCTACGAGGAAAAGCTGGAATTTTCTACACAAGATCCTCACAAGCTCCACAACATCTTTTCTTCACTACTCAACCCACCGGCTCCTCCTGCTCCAGCCTTCCTGTCTGCTGAAGACTTTGCCACCTTTTATGATGGGAAGATTGAAAAAAATCTGCCAGACCTTCACTCCTGCCCCAACTCCTACACTACACAGTCAGGATTCCCCTTCTCCTTCACTGGAACATTTTTCTAAACTAGCAACAGAAGAGATCCTGCAAGTCATCTTGTCCTGCAATCCTACCACCTGCCCATTGGAGCCAATCCCTTCCACAATGCTCCAGACCGTCTCTCAAGACCTCCTCCCCTTCATCACTACTATCATCATTGGCTCCATAACATCTGGTCATGTACCAAATGCATTCAAGAAAGGAAAGGTTATTCCCATCCTGGATCCTTCTGACATCAGCAACTACCGACTGGTATCACTTCTCTCTTTTCTTTCTAAAATCCTTGAATGAACTGTCTACAATCAGCTGTCTCTCTCTGTCTCTCAGAGCACAACCTCCAAGATCCCAAACAGTCTGGCTTCAAAGCAGCACATTCCAAAGATACTGCCATCACTGAGAAACTACATGCTGCTCGATCAGCCAAACTCTCATCAGTCCTCTTCCTCAACCACTTCCTCAAACGTTCATCAGTGTTTGACACACTGAAACACAAGGCTCTCTTGTCCACCCTCATGAGTCTTGGAATTCATGATGCAGCATGTCAGTGGTTTGCTTCCTACCTGGAAGGTCGGTTATATCAGGTGACATGGAGGGGATCCACATCTGCTCCCAGCAGACTCTCAACTGGTGTCCCACATGGCTCACTACTTGGTCCTCTTCTGTTCTCCCTCTATACTTAATCTCTTTGTGAGGTCATATGCTCACATGGGGTTTCATACCACTGCTATCTGGATGACACTCAACTCATCCTCTCCTTCCCTCCCTCAGACACTCTGCTCAGATCTCAGCATGTCCGGCAGGCATCTCATCATGGATGGCAGCTCATCAGCTGAAACTTAATCCCAGAAAACTGAACTGCTGTTCATCCCAGGTGATTAATCCCCATGTCAGGATCTTGTGATCTCCCTGGACAACTCTCTGATCTCACCTCTGGTCACTGTACGCAACTTTGGGGTAACCATGGACAATCAACTGTCCTTTTCCTCTCACACTGCTAATCTGTCACGGTCATGTCAATTTCTCCTTTATAACATTAGAAGGCTTCGTACATTTCTTTCCACACAGGCCACTCAGGTACATGTTCGGTCATTTCGAGACTGGACTACTGTGACTCGCTCCTGGCAGGTCTGCTTCTGAGCACCATTCGACCTCTGCAACTGATCCAGGATGCAGCTGCACAACTGCTTTTCAAAGTTCCTAAGTTTTCCCACACCACCCCAATGCTATGCTCCCTCCACTGGCTTCCTGTAACTGCCTGCATTAGATTTAAAACACTGATGCTTGCCTACAAAGCCAAAAACGGACCAGCAGCCACTTACCCCAAAGCATTTATCACATCCCACACTGCACCATGCTCCCTCCGATCCTCTAGCACTGCTCGACTGGTCCCACCATCTCTCAGGGTACAAGGAAGACCTGCATCAAGACTCTTCTCTGTTCTGGCACCGAGGTGGTGGAATGAACTTCCCCTAGATGTCCGAACAGCAGAGTCACTGGCCTCTTCAAAGACATCTAAAGACCTACCACTTCCTAAAGTACTTAAATTAGCACTTTAAAAAAATTGCATTGTCTGAGTATTACCTCTCCAACAGAGGTTTTGGACTGATGGTGTTCTTAGTCTGTGACCTAGCAAACCAGTATCAGAATGTAGTTATTGATAGAGACTTCAAAGCACTTCTGTAAGTCACTCTGGATAAGGGCATCTGCCAGTTAGATGGATGGATGGTTGTCTCAGGTCCTCTGTGGCCGAGGAGATCACCCTGTTATAGATAGATAGATAGATAGATAGATAGATAGATGTCGGTTTCTCTGAGGCTCAGGAGCTCACCCTGTTATAGGTAGATGGATGGATGGATGGATGGATGGATGGATGGATGGATGGATGGATGTCTCAGTTCCTCTGAGTCCCAGGAGACACATTTTATTTTAAACATGTCCTGCACACTTATTCCCTGTAATCTGCTCTCAGCTTCTGTCATGTGATGTATTTGAGCTTTAATGTTATTATAAGTCAAACTGCACACAATAAAATGGCGGTTACGTCATTGTTTTTTGTCTTTATTTGCTTTTTATCTGGTTTTAATCGGTTTTGAGCAGATTTAAGTCCTGTGGTGTTTGTTTCAGCACTCAGACACAGCGGAAGTCTCACATCTCTACCGTTTATTTCCGCCATTTTCTGAACAACCTAAACCAAACACAAGATGGCGCTGTTACCAAGGCAACGTGCTAGCGGTACACTATATGAACGCTACGTTTTGATTAAAGTTAATGTACTGTACCTACAGAACAGAAATATAAATATAACTTTATTCTTTATCTTTATGAATTCTCTTCTTTATTATTATTGTTTTAGATTTTTCTTACCTTCATTAGTAAATTCACTTTTATCCTGAAATTTTACTCATTTTATCTTTCTTTTTCAATTATTCTGTATATAGTGCCTTTACACGGTCCTTAATTTATGTCCATCGTTTGCACTTTTACATTTACTTTTTTTTGTTTATTTTAATCTATTAGTATTTTATTTTGTTTTATTTTTACACTAGCATTCCTATGTACCTGCTTTTTTATTTATTACAATTATTTATCATGCCAATAAAGCACATGAAAACTGAAAAACCTGGGTGGGGGGGAGAGAGAGAGAGAGAGAGAGAGAGAGAGAGAGAGAGAGAGAGAGAGAGAAGGAGAGGGGGGGAAGGGGGGAGACAGAGAGAGAAGGAAAGAGTGAGAAGGGGGAAGAGGGGGGATAGAGAGAAGGAAAGGAGGGAGAGGGAGAGAGAGGGAAAGAGCGAGAAGGAGAGGGGGGAAGAGGGGAGAGAGAGAGAGAAGGAAAGGAGGGAGAGAAGGGTAGGAGGGTAGAGTCAACATGACGTCATCAGGCGTTTGCTGTATAAAAGGCTGTGTGTGCGGTGTAATAAGTTCAGCTCGGTGCAGAGACTCAGCAGTGTGTGTGAGAGTGTGTGAGAGGAGCTCAGAGGAAACTTCACCATGATTAAAGTTCTAACAGTGTGTATCCTGCTGCTGCTGGCCACGCAGCTCTCAACACAGGTGTGTAACACACACACACACACACACACACACACACACACGTAGACTAGGTTTATGTTGATGTATATATGCTTTTTTTTTGTTTTTTTTCCTTTCTTCTTTTTTTAAATGCTCTGTTTTAGAAATTCTGGAGCATCCATTGTGCGCGAGCTTGATTTCTATTTATTTATTAATTTATTTATTTTTAAAACATCATTATCTCGACCCATTTAGCTTCATCTTTATCATCCACCTGAGCTCTGAACTCTGTTCACTGGGTTTATTTCTCATTTTAATCCTGTCTTTCATCACTGCTTTTCTGTTTTGCTTGCGCGTGCTTATTTTAATTAATTAATTAATTAATGCATATAATCAGCAGCTCAGAAAGACGCGTTTAATGATCATTAAGTATAACGCGTATTAAATAATTAAAACATTTTGTGTAGATTTTATTATTGAATTATTGATTTGGAAAATAGTGGGGGGTTTTTAAAAATAAAGAAAAATCCTTTATCATTTCTGCTAAGACATGAGTACATGTGCCTGTTTTATTTATTTATTTATTTATTTATTTATTTATTTATTTATTACAGGTTTGACCTACTAGTCCTATCTGTCACCCAGACTTGCTGCTGTTTAAATAAATCCCCTATACAGTTTTTATTTTCATGGTTTTTCATGATTTTTAGTCGGTTACAGTTATGACAAATGACCATATTCTCTCAGGGGGGGAAAAAAAAAACTTTAAAAAGGATTTAAGGTATACAGCCAGGCCTTAAGGGCCGCTCGTGTGCTTTCTGATTGGCTTTTAGAGTAAAGCTTTACCATATTCTACATGCATGAAGATGTGTATTTGATTGAAGGTACCACCCTAGTGATGAGGAAAGGTGCCGTTTATTACCCAGAAAGTGTATTTTCAAAGAGACTGATGATGATGATGATGGGGAAACTGCTAGAATATTGTGATCTCATAACACAATTTTTACCTCTTTAAAATGGAGACCAAAAAAATCCGTGGATTTGCTGACCCCCTTTTTTTTTTTTTTTCTCCCCCACAGGTTGATGCGTCTAACACGACTGGAAACGGCACAGATACTGGTAAAGGTGGAGGATTCATGGTGCTGCCCAGCGTCCTCAGCCTGATCCTCCCCGCCGGCCTGCTCGCGTCTCTGCTCCACGATCTCCACTGCTGAACCCCTCACGCTGGGGAGATCCGGAGTGAAGATGGACAGAGCCACACCCAAAAAAGCGATGCTTTCTAAATTCTTGAGTTGAGGAGAAAAAGCTGTGCTGTCACCTACCTTGATGGATTAAACGAGTGTTGATGCGTGGTGAAAACGGTCTCTTCAGCGACTAAGGATCTACAAAATGACGCTCTTTTGGAAATGTCTCATCCCTGAAATTGTCAATTCCTCTGATGCCCAGGAAATCAAGCTGTACTGATTGAGGCAAATCAAGAATTGACCTGTTCACTCAACATTTCTCCCTTTTAAAGTTTTCTCTTTTTTTTTTTTTTTTTTTCTCCTTTCCTCCAAATACACCTTTAGGACTTTAATGAATCAGTGAAAGCCATTTCACAATACAGATCATAAATCATAAAAAATGGCACTAATTAGATATCCTGATTGTGTTTTTTTTTTTTTTTTTTTTGTATGAATCTTTGTTCTTATTGTAACTGTCCACAATAATAAAGATGGTTAATTCATTGGTTTTTGTCTTTGTACATCAGTCACACTCTTCGTCCTCTTCCTCCTTTCAGAACTGATATGATCAGTGGTTCTCACTGCGATATCCTGTCGATCATCTTCTCCACCAGAAGCAAGAAAATGATCTCGAATAGATCGACTTGCTTCAGCGTTTCAGTAGAGCAGATTCCTGAACCCTGATTGAATTGTGGTGCCGCTTTGTATTTTATTCCCGTTTTAGAAAAATTAAAATTTTCCTAACAGATCCAAAAAGTCTCCATGCACAGGGGACTGTGTTTGCCAGCACCACGTCGGTTGTGTCTTCGTCCGTGGATGTTCATGGACGTCCACTTCTCAGTTGGTCCGCCAACACTTCCAGTCTTTTTGAATTTGATAAGTTTGGCGTGTGTGTGTGATGTCACCATGTTTCCTGTCCATCGCAGCCTCGCGACAGCTTCCCGATCCAGCCATGAGAATGACTTCAATGCGTTCTTCTTTTGTCAAAGGTATTCTGAAAAAATATATATAAAATAAATCTGAAAACGTTCAGGACTTAATTTCCCCAGTGGCTGGAGACTTTTGGGACACGCTGTAGAATTCAAGTCACGCACAGTGTAAAATTTTCCAAACCATGCCGTCTTTGGTGTTTTGAGCTCTAAAATTCGATACGGACATTGAGTATGACGAGGCATAACACTGAGGTTGTAAATCTTTTGTAAGACACTCCTGAGCTCTTCAAGTACCTCAGTAAAGTTGACGTAGAATCAACTACACTGTTTATGGTTTTGCTGTCGCAAACAAAAACTACACCTCGTACAAAGTCTTTGGCCGTGAGCTGAAATCGGTGGTCTTGGAACGCATAACGTGACGTTGACGGAGTGTGAGCGCTGCTACCAAGCCACCAATAGGATGACGCCAAACTCCACCAAACGAATACGCTAGTGCTAACATACCATAGAAAAATATCCTTAGGATATCGAGCTCGCTCTGGTGGCTCGTGGTGTCCTAAACAACTTACTAACACACCTTAGGTTGTTTTTTTCCTTTAATTTGTCATCTGTCTATATATAAAACTCCAGACACAGCTGATTTTGGGCAGTGCTTTCCTTTTTTTAAAAGCATTTGGGTCAGATTGCTTTTCAAATCTGGTTCTGTAGGATCTCAGCAAAGCAGAAGTTCATTTTCAAAATCAAATTAAGTTGATATTTACAGTATATTCATTCATTCATTCATTCATTCACGATATTCCTTTATCCAAAGCAAATCTCAACTGGGACAGAATCCAAGTGTAGAAATGAGCACATTAAGGTTAAAGGCTTAATCTAAATTCATACATTTTAAATTCATATCCTGAATGTTTTTATTTCTGTAAGGCTGCTTTGTGACAATGTCCGTTTATATTGTTCTTCGACCTCGAACTAAACTCGGCCTTGCTGACTCATAAGAGAGTTCAATCTTCCAAATCTGAGATTAAGACACAGCTAATGGGATTAAAAACGAAGACAGTCAAGTTCATCAGCATTTAAAACACTGAGCTGATTAGCACGCTAAAGCTAGCTTCTTAAAAGTGGACATGTGCGGTTCAAGCCAGGGATGATCCCAAACACAGTAAATGTAATTAGTTTAAACCCACTCTACTGTTTATACACACCACTTTTGTTTAAAAGTTTGATTTAAATACTGTATATAATGCTCTGCTTCGCTCTATCGTCATTCTCGTTTTGGATTAGCAACGCAAGCTAACTGTGCTAGCTAACTCATCGGAGGCAAGAGTGATCTCTTCTACATCCTTCCAAGCTTTATTTTTCTTTACAATGTCTCCATATGCAAATTTAGTGAGAGTTTGTATATGTCAGGACAAAGTGAAACCACTGTTATAACCACCGTTTTTCTTTCATTGCTGAGCGTGAAACAGTAAATTGGAGCTAACTGCTGTAAGGTTGTGAGCTGGGAACTGAAGAAACGTCAGACTGCATGCGCTGTAGGATTCATTCAAGCCACTCGTTTGGATTTGTCGCTTTATGTAGTCATATAACGTTACATAGAATTGAGAAAATCTCAGTTCAGATGTTGCTTTGTTGCTGAAATCGTGGCTCTGTGTTGTGTATGTGTGTAGAAAATGAACGGTCGCTTGCTAGTGTGAACGTAGGGGATGGATTTTTACTATTATGATTTTTTATTCTTTTGTATGCCACATACAGTTAAAGCAGGATATTCATGCGTGCAACTTTGACGTTTTGCACGGAAGTAAATGTCTGCTGTAGGTCGCTGTCTTTCCTGTGCATCGACTGATCAGCGAATGAAGCAGATGCACTCCCGAGAGCTCCTGAGTCTGCTGGTTTACTTCTGCTGCAGTGAACTGTTTGTTTGGGCAAAAGCCAGAAACAGGGAAATCCACTGCTATAGTCTTCTTCTACACAAAACTAAAAATCATGATAATGATTAAAATGTTTGATACACACATGTCTGGGTGTACAAAATTTTCCAAAAATATCTTCTGGATGTTTTTTTTTCTTAAAAGATTAGTGATTATTTGGTTACTTGCCACACCCGATGCAGCCATCAAGAGCCGCGAGGCTTAAACATTTCAAGCAATCACAGGGAAAAGCTCCCATACTGAGCTCCTTTATCTGTTTGTTTCATTCTTGCTCATTTCCTGACCAGTGATTTATTGTTAAGACCATTAATAGATTCATATTTTCCATTTTGGGCAAAGTCTCCATATACACGTACAGGATATTTCGCATCATGATACTTGCAGGCTAGCTAGCAATTCAGCAAGTTAGCATGACCCTTGTGTGTGTTTTGGAGTTAAGACCTCCGCAGCCGAGAAAACAGGAAAACAGCTTCACTGGGTTCAGACATTATTGAATTCAGATTATTGCTGAACGCTATGAACGTAATATTTGTCTTTGAACAGTCTGAGTTGTTATTGTTGTTTTGTTTTTTTTTAACTATAAAGTCCTACGTTATAATTATTGACAATATTTTAACACGTACATTTCAGTTTTTAGGGAGCTGAATGACACAAAAGCTAGAAGGAGCAGCTATCATTTCTAACTTCTTTTGGCTTTTCTTTGAATTCGCAGAGCTGTCACTGGAGGAATCGCAGACGTAGCTGAGTGTAGCTAATTCGCTAGCTAGCAGATTAAATGAAATGAATAGCAGTAGCTAGAGCAGAGCTATATTTATTCGTTGAGAAGTGTTAGCATGTCCTGAATTAGAGCTAAGTTCACCTCAGATTGACCTCAAATGTCTTGAATTATAAATTCAGCTTACAGCTAACGTATATGAATTTGTATAACTGATATGGACACCATTTTGAAAAGCGTAGTCATTTTTATTCAGTGAAAAAACATTGAGAGGTGTTTGAATATAAACAAGCTAGCAAGCACCAGTTAGCATTTCTGGTGTAGGTAAACATCATGTTTAAATCATTTTAAATGGATATTAATTCTTAAATGGGTTGCATACAAATACTAGACGAATAAATAAGCAGTCCTACTAGGATGTTTCATGTTAGCTAGGCGGCTAGGTCTTTATGGATCTGCGGTATATCTGAGAGGAAGTGTGCTGTTTGTACTTTTATCTACAAACCCTCTGCACTTCTGTGAATTCCTGCTTTTCAGCACTTCTGCAGTTTCTGTGCTGATGTGGTGTGTATACTCCTTTTCTCTTTAACGCTTTTGAAACCCAAGACTGAGTACGCTAGCGGAGTGTGAAAACCAACCATATTTTTTTCCACACACATCTTTAACCGTTAGCATTGACTGAGTTCAACGCCAAGCCAGTTATCTTCTACACTACATTCTGAGTTGTATAGAACTGTATATAGGTCAACAGGCACACACAAAATGATGCATCCTGAGGAAAAAAACGTGACAGGAAGCACCTGCCTGCTTTACTGCATCATGCAATTTGAATCTGTTCAACAGTCGAAGCAGGAGAGTTAATGTGCGAAACAGAGTGGTCAAAAACCTGGCAGTTTGGAAGTTATATACAAAATAAAACACTCTGTTGTAGGAAAATAATCAGTAAAGCGGTGCTGTGATGAAGCAGAGTTACTGGTACCACCCTGAATTTGATTATTTTCCTGTAAGAGCATGTCCTGAAGTGTTTTATTCCTCTTACACCACGGCAAATTTACCAACAATTACATTTTTGTTTAATTGTTAGAGATCGACGCTTTTTTTTTATGTTCCCTCACAAGCCTCTCGTTTTTTTCTTTCTTGAAGTTAATAAGACAAAAAAACGCAGATTGTCATCTTCTGAGAAACCGTAAAGTGTATACTCCTCTGTCCTGAAGATGTCAGAAAGCTTAAACTTACAGCTTTACCGCTGACACTGGAGACTCCTTACGAAAGAGTTAAGACTGTTCATGTGAAGCGTGTGCTGTACAAGTCTCTGTGAATGAGCTGTTGCTATAGAAACCATAACGTATTAGAACGAGCGCATTAATATAGACCTGCACTACTGTCTGAGCTGCGGTTATAGAAAATTAATCAACACCAATCTGATGACCAATCAGAATCCAGAATTCAGCATGGTATATAGTATTTTAGCGTTAATGTTTACGTACAGTTAGTGCAGGTTATAGTAAGAAGGATCTGGATGAGGTGGATGAACAGATATCGTCAAACCATTTGCAAATTTATACTTGTATAGAGTCTCACACTATACATATGAAACATACACGCTGACCATAAAGAGCTCAAGATCACTTAAACGTGTGAAATATTTAGCTGTTAATAGACTTTGGATGAATTTGGACACTTAGATGATTAGCCTTCTGGTGATTTTGAGCATGTGTCTGGATCAGATTCTAACTTAAATCTCATTCTTCTCTCTCTCTCTCTCGCTCACGACCGTAGATGCTGATGTTGCAGGCTGAAGTTAATGATGACACAGTCTCAAACAAAATGAAGCTGAGACGTTATAACACTTGACATATGCTATAAGCTACTATAGTGAATTTTCAGAGTAACCCTGTCATAGAGAGGCAGACAACATGCAGTCGTCCAGTGTACAGTCTAGCAGCTCGTTTTAGATGTGCATTTGTTCAGCTTTGTTTGTGGTTTACAGGGTGTTAAGGACTTGACCAAGGGTCCAATGAAAGAGTGACACAGAAGCCACTGGGATCAGGTGGAGGGTTATTTATTAGTGAGCACACGTGCAAAAATACCAAC